>JAJOOR010016888.1:0-16931 GCA_036250505.1 Solanum acaule
GCCACTTTTAAATAATTCAATTTGACAAAACTATAAATTTGACATAATAACCTTATTGGTCTATCGATACAACTATTAAATAACTCCCAAAAAAAAAATCCAACCGATAGGCTAATATAAACATACAAAACCGTTTGAGTATACTAATAAAATCAATAATATTTTTTTCGATTCAATTTATCTGTTTCATCGAAACTTACACACCTAGGCACAAAATACTTGGCTCATAGAGCTTGGCAAAGGCATTCATGGTTTATGTCTTGGATTTATCAGGCAAAATGAAATTCTGGGCCATGTCTTGTAGTCTTGCATATGCTACAATTATTAAATTTAGTTAGCCATTCTTATTCTAGGTAGACTATTAGATTTTTCTCTATTTGACCTATTTTGTAGGCACATGTTCAACAAAAAACATTACTTTAAATTGAAGAATGAAGACTTGTATAGCATTCATTCATTTGGAAGACTATTAGATTTTTCTCTATTTGACCTATTTTGTAGGCACATGTTCAACAAAAAAACATTACTTTAAATTGAAGAATGAAGACTTATATAGCATTCATTCATTTGGAGGACCTCATGCTGAGGTCTCTAATAGAAGCTTCTCAATGGCTAAATTAAAGCATCATGAACTCTTCTTTTATTAGGGAAAAAAAAAAGAGAAAATGTTTCAACTTTGATCACTAATTAATTAAAGATAATAATAAAAATAATTGTAGTTGCATTGGTATTTAATTTGTATGATTTTAAGTAGGAAAAATTATACGGTTAAGCAAATATGTACTAGTTAATTAATCATCATAGTTATAGTTTTAGTTGATTACCACTCGCGACCAACATTAAGTGATAATTACATAGGCTGGGATTTCGAGTTTTATAATTCGCATGTTTGTATAATTCAGAATTTGTATAACTTTTGTATAATATAATTTGTATAATTGTTTAAAGTTCAGATATTTGTGTTCGTATAAAATCGTTATTTCGAGTTTATACAAAAAAATAGTTCAATTAAACAAATGTACCCGCAAATTATACAAACGAGACAGTTAAACTGTAGCTACATCCCGTAAATATACAAACTATAGTTACGAAGCATAATTAAATTTATTATAATGGCTATTTGTGAAAATTCTCCTAGCTACTTTATCCTTAAGGTTTTTAAAAGTTATTATCGTGTTGCTCCCCTGAAAATTTCTATTCCAACTCTTTAAATAATATTCTTTGATAATATTTTATGGATTGTGTTTTCCATTATGTTATTTCGTACTATACAATCTTTATTTTGGGATCTTTTTCCATAAAAGGTAATGAAAAGATTTTTAGAATGGATTGCTACATATACTTGGGTCACGGATAAATGAAATTTTATTGATAAGACATGTATTACTTTCTAGGCTTTCTTTGTTAAGATTTTTACATTTCTCCATGTTATCAAACTTTGAGACTTCGAGGGTGTTTGGATTGGATTAAAAGTTGATCAAATCTAATTTTAAGTTAGTCTTTTATTTCTATAAATGTTTGATAAATATTTAAAAATAACTTAAAATAAATTAAAAAAGACTTAAAATAAGTTAGGAACTGTTTAGCAAAGTAAAAAATGACTTAAAAGAATAAGTCAAAAATCAAAAGTAAGTCTCTCCCACTTTTTATTTTTTGACTTAAAAGTGATTTAAGTCAAAAAACCAAAAATAAGTCTCCCCCATTTTTATTTTTTGACTTAAAAGCTATTTTTTTAAGTTAATCCAAATGGACTCTAAGAACCCGTTTGGATTGGTGGGGTTAAGTGGGGTGGGTCAACAAAATGCTTAAATGCGTATTTTATTATTTTTAATTAACAATTTAGCTTTTAAGAAAAAAATTATTTCAATAAAATTTAGTAAAAAATTATTTAAATTGGTTGAGTGACTTTTTAGGTGAAATACCAATAATAGAGTGACTTTTTAAGTAAATTATCTTAAGTTGAGTTACTTTTGGGTTATACAACAAAGTTGAGTGACTTTCTAAGTGTTTATTTATCTCAAGAAAATGAGTCTTTTTTTAAGCAAACTAAAAAGGAAAGTAAGTTATTCTTTTTTAAATAGAGAGAGTATTTTCTATGTTTCGTTATTTTTATTTATACTCTTCACTTGCAGTTTGTATTTCAAAATCAATGCCCATTTGTTAATTTTCGTAAAAATAAAAATTGACAGGCGAACATCAAGTTTTTAAAAATAATAATATTTTTTTAGAGTTTTTCTGTATATTTGTGCGAAAAATAACCGATGAAAGTGCGTCAATTTTTTATTTTTTTTTTAAAAAAGCCATTGACAATTTGACGGAGACAGTCAAAGTTTTAGCTTTTTTAATAGTGTTATTAGCAATGAACATAATCCTTTTAAATTTTTTTTATTGACAATGGATTCTTTTTATCTGTATTGAGTTGAATTTAAAATTAGAAAGCGAGCATTTGAGTCAACGCCGTGTATTTTTCATATCATCTCGACTATCTGAATTTAACTCAAATACTAGCTTTCTAATTTTTAATTCAACTTTATATGGGTAAAAATAACTCATATTCAATATAATTAAAAAAAAAACTCTTATTCAATTCTAATAACACTATTGAAAATGCTAAAATTCAACAGACTCTGTCAATTGTCAATGCTTTTTTAAGAAAGAAAATCGACGCACTTTCGTCAATTATTTTTCACACAAAATGGAAAAAACTCTTAAACATAAATTACTATTAAAAAAAACAATTGATGTTCGTTCTTCAATTTTTGAATTTTTTTTCGAACACTAACAGGCGGATGTCAGTTTTAAAACGCAAAATTGCAATTGAAGACTATAAATAAAAAAATTTAAAAAATCATAAAATTAGTATTTTATATTTAAATGATACATAAAAAACGAGATTGAAGGATTAAAATAAAACAAGATTGAGATAAAGTGGTAAAATGAAAAGTGAGAGCAAGTTAGAGGATTGTTTTGTAAATTTGCCATTTTCCCCTCTCTTAATAAAAATAACTTTTTTCATAGGACATAAATTTATATTTCTATATCATAATATTTGACAAATTATGTCAGATCTAAAACTTCAATTTCTACGAAACTTATTCCCCACTAGTCATAAGTTCAATAATTAAATAGCAAAAATTAAACATCAATTCAAATGGAAAAAGTGTGCAATTTTTTTGTCAATGGAGATGACAAAGATAACTGGTGATTTTTCATAACTTCTAAATTATAGATTACAAGTAAACAATGCACAATTATTTAACAAAAAGGCCTGAAATTGAACTTGAGTGTTCCCAAGTTCCTCTATTCTGGCTTGTATAATTTAGTATAACCATATAATTAGTAATAATACTTCATCAAAGAATGACTTCACCCTGCTCCAAAAGTAATGGCAAGAAGATTGACAATGACATATCTAACATATCTGCTGCTTATGTAATTGCCGCGAGCTCCATGAGCTATTTAGCTGTGAAGGAAAAATTACCGTTGGCAGCCTCTTGCTTTCCTCGACGTGAGGAAAGTCAATGGTATAATGAAGCCCACGACTCTCATGTCGGGAAAGAGCACTGCTAACAACCAGCTTGGCACAACAGAAGAGATTCCTCATCTCACAAGCCTCTAATCCAACCATAGTCGGTTCCCAGCCATGCTGAAATAGGCATCTTTCCCATTTTAACTCCAACTCTATGATTCGGGTTTCTGCAAGGGTTAGTCTTGAGGTAGACCTAACAATGCCAACATATTCCCACATGATTGACTGCAGTTCTTTCCTCACTTCCCTTGTCCAACGAATGACTTTGTTAAGTACTGTATCTCCTAGTAACAAGGGGGCTACAGGCCGCGGCCACCAACTTGAAGCACTGTGATCAATTTTAGATATGTTCATGTGATCAATTGAAGGCTGTACAGCTCTTCGTGCAAACACTAGTGCTTCAGCCAAGGAGTTGCTAGCAAGTCGGTTTGCACCATGCAAACCAGTACATGCAACTTCACCTGCCACATAAAGACCTCGTACATTAGTCTCACCTTCAAGCCCAGCACGGACTCCACCACACATGTAGTGAGCTGCGGGAACCACTGGAATCGGCTGCTGTGTTATGTCTAACCCATAGCGGAGACACTCAGCAGCTATATTAGGAAAATGAGAAAGAATCTTCTCTGTTGGCTTGTGACTGATATCAAGAAGAACATACTCTTCACCACGCTTTTTGAGCTGGTCATCAATACTTCTTGCTACCACATCTCTCGGGGCAAGCTCTGCTCTTTCATCATACGATAGCATAAATCTCTCCATATCTAAGTTGTAAAGGATGCCTCCATCACCTCTGACAGCTTCAGTTATCAGAAAAGCATTCTCTCTGGCATTTGATGGTCTGATGGGAAGGCCTTCATCAGCCAAGGCAGTCGGGTGGAATTGCACAAACCTGGCAACACAAGTCAGAGAATTGTAATTATTAATGCAATCTTCGAGAACAGTTCATCAACCTCGCAAACAAAGACCTGTCTACCATCCAAGATGATCAAAGGAGGACCATCAATTAGAAAGCCGCTAGTCTAGAAATCTTTTTTACATCAATTAATCCCCCAATGAAGAATTTGATACCCGTCTTCCTGAAAAAATTAATTTGCATATCCCTTTCTACGTCAATTAAATCCCCTTCCTCATCAATTAAATCCCCCAACGCAACCTTGTCTACCATCCAAAAAATGATCAAAGGAGGACCATCAATTAGAGAACCGCCTGCTAGTCTAGAAATCTTTTCTGCATCAATTAATCCCCCAATGAAGAAAATTTAATGCCTTTATCCTGAAAAGTTCAAGTTGCATATCCAATGTCATCCCGCACAACATTTTGAACACACCCTTGTATATTTATCAAAAGTGCAAATTCTGAATGAATGCAGAACAAGATGCAAAAATCAGGGCGGCAAAATATGGATGAAATCTAGATTGGCAGATTTTACAACACAGCTCACTAAAGCAGAGGCAGAAATATGCTATAACAAGAATGCAACGCTGAGGATTACTTACTCCATGTTGGAAATTATAGCTTGAGCTCGATGAGCCATAGCCATTCCATCTCCAGTGGCAACCTACAACAAATCATATCAATATGAATCAGAACTTTACACATGTCCATATTCAACAAAGTTACACTTTTCCATTCATTAATAAAGGCACAAATGATCAAATATAAAAACAGAACTGGCCCCAACACCAATTTCTTTAAAAATAAAAAAAGATAATGGGCAGAAAACCCAGGTTAGTACAACTTTGAACTATTTGCCTTGCTTCCATTGTACAGAAATTATTGGTGTATAGAATAAGAATTTATTATCTTCATCATATACGAGATAAGAATCTATACTTCCAAGCAAAGGATCATCTGTATCCCTACCCAGATCATCTGTTTTTAGTCTTATCTTTTCCTCTTTCTTTTGGCAAATAGGGAAGCGTGCTCTTATTTCTGATTGCATATTAGCTTAACATGCAATTGCTATACGGTAGAAAAATTAATACTCTGTGGAATGTTGTTTGCATCAATGTCAACTCATAAAATCCTTCTGAATTATAAAAGATACTTCGAGATCAAGCTTATCACCAACAACTAAATGCAGAAGCAATGCTAGTCAACAACAACTTACCACAGTGTAATCCCATGAGTAGGGTATGGGGAAGGTCAGATATACGCAGACCTTACCCCAACCCGTTGCGGGGTAGAAAAAGCATGTTAGTCATATGGTAAAAAAGTAAGTATTTGCCACCTCGCACCAAGGAAGGGCTTCCCTTTCCCACCTTCTCCTTCCATATCACTGTTTAGGACTCTGAATAATTTACTGATTATAAGAAGTGACATTACTATAACTAACAACATTTTGGAGAAGATATTGAAACCCATACCGGCGGATTGGTAGTACTTGGATAGATGTGTCCAGCTCCACCTGATGCCAGCAAAGTCACTTTTGAAATGAATCTTATGACCTACAAACTCAAAGTAAGAGCGCAGAAGCCTAAGAAATCAATTTATAACATTTTGAGGAAATATTCAAATCATGGAGGTGAACATGAGTGAAAGCAACTGTACTTACCTCCTGTGTTTCCGTGTTTATAGTATCAATGCCGTGACAAACTATGTCAGAACCATCCTGCATTTGGCATACAAATTAACATTAGCAAATATTTATGGCTTATCGAACAGTTCATCCTTTCTCAAAAAAATCCTTATTGAACAATTCAATTGCAAACTTTACACAACTATCATCATGTTCAATTTGCCGTTCACTTGCATTGCACTGCTTTCTTAATCATATCTACTAGGGGCATTCCTTAAGTTTTGACCAAATATAAGCAAGTGCTAAAAATTCGCATAAGCAATATTTGTACAAACAACATAAGCAAAAGACTAATGCCAAGTTTAATTAGATTAAAGCAACAATCCTTCATTTTGGACCAAATTGATGCTAAAGCAGAAATGTTTTCTCCATAATAACCAATGCAAACAGTTGTTATCAAGGAATAAACTTACCTGGGTGGTCAACAAATCAATAGCAAAATGGTGTTGAAACACATATATATTAGGATCCTTAACAACTGCCTCTAATAGGGCTCTTCCTATCTCTCTGCCTGTCATATCAGCAGCATGTACTATTCGGCGATGGGAGTGGCCCCCTTCCCTGGCTAGATGCAGATTGCCATCTTCCCCATGATCGAACGAAGCACCCATAGCAATCAGTTCTCTAATTCTCTCAGGTCCTTCAGTACACACAACCTGGAGAATGGAGATGCACTTTAAAAGAACTAAGATTTTAAAAGAGTAAACTAAAAAAAGTATTTTGGAGTAATAAATCAGTCATTTTGTAAGTTTCATTTAGAACATTGATTGCATAAGAAGCACAACTATATGAACCAAATTTTTTCCTGACTGAGAAGAAGATATCAGCTGTGATGTCCACCAATCAAGCATAACATAAAACTTCCTTGAAGCCAGTATATATTTATAGAGAAGATAAACAAAGATAGAATAGAGCAAAGTAATTGGCGTCCCTTAAAAAATTGATGCTGATTTAGGGAAGTGCTAATGATACCTTTGTGTGTTCTCATTAAAAAACAAAAAACAAAAAAATGTATGATACAAACTAAATGAAATCCCACTATCAAACCGAAAGACAACACAAGTTCACTTCCAGTTTTATTCTTATTTCTTCCTTCTTGCATGTCACCTTCACACTCTCTTCTCCTAATGTTCAAATACAGAAGTCAACAATCCGAACCATGAAGAATAGGTCTACTACATAATCCGATGGAAATCTTCTATATTACCAACCATTGGTTTCACAGCTCTCCGACACTTTCTTCAGTTTCAACTTTTAAGCACTTACATAAGAAGTTAGGAATAGGCATAGAGCCTTTCTTGTAATATTGCTTCCTGGCACTTCAACTTCGAATTGAAAACAAGCCTAATGCCCCCATTGCTCTTACTCTTTTCCAATTTTTGGCAGTTCTACATCCTGCGGCAAAAGCCGCCTAAACAGAAAGTTCCTTTGGTTTCAACCTGAAAGATAGATTGAGAACTTTCCTATTCATCCAACCAAGTAGTCTGGGAATAAAATAGGAAAAGAAAAGGGAAATAGTCTCCAAAGAGAAAAAAAGCTGAAAAACTGGCAACTGCTTTACGGAACTGAAGAGACTATAATATTCTGTGGACTTACTCTAACAGTCTCCTCATCACAGAGGTAAGCACCTGCCACAATTGTATCTTGCATGTGGCTCTCCACTGAATCCTTAGGGCAGAGCACGGCACTTACACCACCTTGAGCATAGTTAGTGTTACTCTCATGAGGCTCGGCCTTGGTTATCACAGCCACAGTTCCATGTTTGGCAACCTCAAGAGCATATCGAAGGCCAGCAATGCCACTACCAATCACAGCAAAATCAAAATACCTAGTTGAGTCTTCTCTCTGGCATGATTTGATTGTTCCTCTGTGAGACTTCCGGTTTGTTTTCACTTGACATTGTGAATAGTTACTTTTATCAACTTGTAATAGTTTGGAAATCCAAGAAGACCTGAAAAATTTAATTAGCACATGGTCACAACCAGAAAATAGACATAATAACCTTTTCCAGAAAATGAACATAATAACCTTTCTCTTTTCTGAGGAATCAGGAAATGACTCGAAAAACGAAACTTCTAGGATTCTGTCACCTCATGAAAAATATATTACTGGTTAACCCCTAAACACGTAAACAAAGATTCCTTTTCAGTAAGTTCTTATTTGAGGATAAATAGTCCTACAGACAACACGTTAATGAATATCACCATTACAAGTTAATAACATCTTAAGAACTCCAAAATAAATTATTGTTCGCCGAGAAGAGAGGAGAAGGGGTACTACAAATAAGATAATATACCAGGGAAAAATAGAGAGAACGGTGAAGAAGCATCATCCTAATACATACCAATGGATTTGGTTTTGCATGCCGCTCAGGATCACAGTGGAATGACACTGAGCTTTTCCATAGCTATTCCTCTGATAGACAGGCTCCCTCAAATATAATTGTCCGCTTCCTGAAGCTATACCAGTTGCCATATGATCTTACTACTGACAATCCAGGTCAAAGGAATTGGTATCAGGTGAGCACTCGAGGTTAGAGTATTTGTGAAACTAAACATGTAAAGATCACCTTGATTACCTCAAAAAACATCCTAACAAGGCAAGGAATTGAGCTAAACAACAAAATATTGGCCCTTGGCATTTAGATAACTTCTACCAATCATTACACACATATTTCCAAAGTTTATGCCACTTTTTTAAAATATGATTGATGTAATTATGGTTGAGAGTGTAGGCAATAAATTTTGAAATTACTTCCTACTTAATTTTGTCTAATTCACTTCAACTGGAACCAATCTTCTTCAAACTTTGGCTTTGTAAGATGTTCTTCAATTCTTTGAGTTAAACATTTTTCAAGCTCAGGCTAATTAAATAATAAAATTATTACAATTGAAATGGCATTCTCTTAAACTCAAATGTCTTTCAAAGCATGATAATCACTATGATATTGGTGGTTTAAACCTATTTTTGGAGCAAAAAAGTGATAACAGAAGCACAACTAGAAAATAATACTTTAATTAGTCATATTCAACCCTGTGAAGTCTTAATTCTATTTTAAAATGTTTATATTGATTATAGAATAACTTAAATAGTGATCTTTCTAAAACAGTTTCTTTATACACTACCCTCCTCCATTGGCCAAGTTGTTACTCAATTGAAAAAGTTTTCAAAACTAAAATCAATAAAATAACATTATTCGAATTGAAAAAAACAAATGATAATCAAAATATAATTTAGATATAAGATCAAACATTGTTGGGTCATTACCTTCAAATCTATTTTCTTAGAGAAAACTTTTGTTAATCTGTTTTTGGGCTAGGATTGTCAGGCAGGCAAAGAAAAGAGCAGAAAAATGGAAGAGAAAGCAGAATTGAGTTGCATGTGTGCTACAGGATAAGAGAGAACCCTAAATTCAAATCACAAACACAACTCCACAGCTTACAAAAAAAAAACAGAGGAAGAAAACAATTACCTTAACGCAGCTAAAATGGCGCTTCAACAAAGATAAGTTGGGAAAAAAGCCAAGTGCAGAGTGCGGAGAGAGAATTGTATGAACAATAATATAGTGAATATATGCACTTTTCCAATGTGTGGCGTTAGAGAAAAAGTAAGGGCAGACGATCCCACTTGCGTTTCCTCCACAAACAAATTGGACCAAAATAGTCCTCCGGACACGTCCCTTTTTACTTGTTCAATTTTGATTTTTTTAATTTATTTCTTTTTATTTATTTGGTTCAGTTGTCCACTATTGATTTGATATAATTATTAAAAATAATAAATAATCAGAATAATATTATTATATTATTCTTTGACTTTATTTAATTTAATGTTTTACAAAATGAGTTAGATGATAAATAATATTTAATAGCAAAGGTAAAATAGATAAAAAAAGATAAATTATCTTTTGATTTTTAAAATTGAACAAATATTGTTGGACAACTATTTTTAGTATAGTGGATAGTTATTGTTGGACGGGGGAGTATTTGTCATTTTTTACAAATTTAGAAAAGACAATATTTTTTATCTGTTATACCCTCAACTTATTTAGAAGATTAATATTATTTTTTTTAAAATAAAATATTTTTAATAAATTTTAAATTTCTATCAAATAATAGAAATAAAATGATAAATACGTTATAGCAATTATTATTATTTTAACAAATGTATCAATTCAAAAATAGATAAGTGAATATGAACAGTGGGGGTAGAATCCAAATTTCAGCCTTAACTTCTTCTTTTTTTCCCAAAAAGAATTCAAATTTGCTCTTTTCAAAAAAAAAAAAAAAAAAAACACGTTGGAGTGTTTCTTTTTTGACTTCCCTCTAGCCCACCCGCATGCTTGCGTTTCAAGCTAGTTTCGTATTTCATTGTCGCACTATTTAGAGGCGTATCTAAGGGGGTCAGTGGCGGATCTACCTTGGTCCAAGGGGTGTCGAGCCAACATCTCTTTATCAGAAAATTACGTTGTATATAGTGATTAAATTTTAGTTTAATAAATATAAATACATAAATTGATACTTTTTGAAATAAGTTGAAGGTTTAGTCTATTGGTTAGAGGCTTGCAAACACTCCATGAGGTCATGTGTTCAAGCCCTATTAGCCTATTTATAAATTTTTTTACTATAACCATTGACACCCCTTATTGAAAATTTTGCGTCCGCCACTAAAGGAGGTCATCGGATTCACGTAAACCCATGGTCCACTCCTGAGATTATATATATTAGTGTTATATTTTAAAAAAATATTGAAATATAGATGTGTGAACCCACACTCGGAGTATCACATAACGCGATTATGACTGGGTGCATCTAACCTCTCAAAGAGAGGTTAGAAATTTGAATTTTATATTTATCTTGTTTTATTTTTCTTTCTAAAATTAGATAACACTTCTCTAAGTGGTAATTGGTAGCACTTTTGGCATTTTAATTAATTCAATATATATATATATTGAATTAATTAGAAAAGACAATATTCTTTATCTGTTATACCCTCAATTTATTTAGAAGAATAATATTTTTAAAAAAAAGATAAAACATTTTTAATGAGTAAGTTAATTTTGAAATTCTATCAATTAATAAAAATAAAATGATAAATACGTTATAAAAATTATTATTTTCTTAATAAATGTGTCAATTCAAAAATAGATAAAGTGAATATGAAGAGTGGGGGTAGAATCCAAATTTCTACCTTAACTTCTTCTTTTTTCCCAAAAAGAATCCAAATTTGTTCTTTTCAAAAAATAATAATAAAACACGTTGGAGTGTTTCTTTTTTGACTTCCCTCTAGCCCACCCGCATGCTTGCGTTTCAAGCTAGTTTCGTATTTCATTGTCGCACTATCCAGAGGCATATCTAAGGGGATCACCGGATTCACGTGAACCTATGGTTTCCTTCTAAGATTATATATAGTAGTGTTATATTTTTTTTTAAAAGATTGAAATATAGATGTGTGAATCCACACTCGGAGTATCACATGATGCGATTATGACTGGGTGCACCTCTCTCTGAGATGTTAGAAATTTGAATTTTATATTTATCTTGTTTTATTTTTTTTTCTAAAATTAGATAACACTTCTCTAAGTGGTAATTGGTAGCACTTTTGGCATTTTATATATATATATATATTAATTAATTTTAGACCTATAATTTTAAAATTTTAACGCTTTTCAGTAGTAAGAACCTAAATGTCGAACTGATCAAATTTATATCATAGATCAACATTTTTATAAAAGTGCACACATCATCTCAAAATCATGGATACGCCTCTGGCAATATATGCTTAACTTTTATTTCTACAAAAAAAAAATAGTCTAATATTATAAAAATACAATAAGTATTAGAATAAAGTTATGCATAATCTATTTTTATAAATATATACATAATCATATATATATATATATAAAAGAACTTTAGGCTCGTCTACGTGGCGTCACCACAAACCCGAATTTCCTTTCAATTTATTTATTTTCAAAACTAGTATTCCCCTTTCATGAAAAGTTGTGACTTTTACGAAGAGTTGCAACTTTTATGAAAAAATGTGACTTTTATGAAACGTTGTGACCTTTCTGAAGGGTTGTAACTTTTTCAATGATTTGTGACCTTTTCGACAAGGCACAATAAGCATTTGTTCACACTACAAATTGTTGTCTATAAATAGAGAGATTTCCTGTCACTATTATTTGTAGATTTTTTTCCGCTATAAGGTAGTCAAATTCAAATTCATTAACTAAGCTTCTTATGAAGTTTGTTCATTCCTCAAAATTTTCTTCCTCCTATTTCATGGAGCTTAATCTTTACTACTATAAGTCATAGTGATTCATGTTACTATGGCAATTTCTTTTTGCTATCTTGGTGATTTTTTTGAGCAACTTTCACATATAGCAAACATAAAAATCATATTTATATGTTATATCTATAGTTTGCATAATTGCGCTCAATAGCAAATTTTAATGTTTACTATGGAGCTTTTGATTTGTATAATTCACTAGATACATCTAATTTTATACAAATTGTTCAGTTTTGTATAAATTCATTTATACATTGTAATTTGTATAATAAGATATGTATTTGTATAATTATAAGTGTATAGGACGAAAACATATGTATTTGTATTTGTATATACACTTTTCTCTCGTTTTATACAAACACAAATGCATTTTATACATTTGTATATCGAATGGGTAATTGTATACCGAAAATGACTAATTGCATACCGAATCAGATGGCAAAAAAATGGGATGTTTGCTGTGAATTACAAATAAAATAAATTATGGCTATAGCACTTAATTTGAATTAATAGTTTGTTATTTCATACAATTTTCCCTTTTTTTTACTCTGTTAAATTTTTTAGCAATGATGATTGAAAATTGATATTCTTTTTTGTTCCTTTCTACAGGTTTCTTCATATATACAAAGAAAATTGATTTTAATTGCAATGCGGCATTACTACTCTTGCACCTCTCAGTCCACAACTCATAACGTTGCTGAAATGGTTGAATTCATTACATTTGGTTCTTTAGTAAACATAACTTTTATTTCTGTCACTATTATTTGTAGTTTTTTTTTTTCTATAGGGGAGTCGAATTCATATACATTAATTAAGTTTCTTATGAAGTGTGTTCCATTTCTCAAAGTTTTCTTCCTCCTATTTCATGAAGCTTAATATTTTACCGTAAGTCATAGTGATTCATGTATCTCTTGCAATTTCTTTTTGCTATTTTGGTGACTTTTTTCGAACTTTGTTAAAAATTTCAGTGAGGATGATTGAAAATTTATCTTCTCATTTGTCCCTTTCTACAGGCTTCTTCATATATTTTTTGGGAAAATTGCTTGTGGATTGTGTTATATTTGATAGCATACAACAATAAATATGTGATAACTAATATGAAATCAATGATGATGTTTGTTAAAAGAACCAAACAGATTGCTCTCTTGCTTGCAACAGTTAGTATATTAATTTGATTGTTTTTTCTTACATACAAACATTTTGTATGGATTGAGGTATACATATTATCGTCTTTGTTGGAGAAAATTACTAAATTATTTTCTAGTAGATAATGAAGAAAAACACAGATACAAAGGCTCGAAAAAAGCTTGATTTATTATCAGTTCCTTCCAAGACTCTCCAAATAAAAGTTTTCCCCCTATTTCTTCACTTCTCAATCCTGGCAATAGTAATGACTATTCTGAGACAATGAGGAAAAACATTTATGATATTAATAATTTTAGAGTTAATATCTCAAAAGATCACTCAACTTTGATAATTTATCTAACAAAGTCATTAAACTTTGTTTTGTATCAATAAAATCACTCAACTTAAATTTTTGTATAAAAAAATCATTTAACTATATTTTATCATTAAAAAGCCAAGCTTTAAATCATTTTGGTCCATATTCCCTGTTGTCATCTGACAACAATTGAATTCCATTCACCGTTCAATATTAAGTATTATGTTTATCACTTCCCTAATTGAATTCCAGTTAACTAAGTAGTGGGAAAAATATATATATATATACGGTATAATTTACTTGAATAACAAATGATATTAAAGGGATCAATAGGATTTCGATCCTAAATGTGAACACACATAAATTCTGTACTAAGAGATTAAACTAAACAACCCAACGATCATTTCATGAAATATTATTGAACTAATTCATGGACCAGATCTAACTGGTACTTGCATTTATATTTGTTTTTGTACTTTATTTTTTTGGTCAAAATGGCATATTCCAAAAGATCCAATTCCATAGCCATATTATTTTTCCTTATAAACTTCTCCATAGTTGATTCATGGAATAAAATTCGTGCACGTCGCCCTGTAAAACTTCAATTTCTTACTTCCATGACATAATCTATAACGGTGAATGTCAAAAAGGCAACATCTGGGAGATCCAGCTAGCAGGGAAAGTTTTTGCAACATTGGCTGGTCAAAATTATTTAGGAGATTTAGTTGTATTTGATGATCCAATTACTTTGGATAATTAATACTAATATTCGTTCAAATCCAGTTGGAAGAGCATAAGTTCTATAAGCCTTATATATTTTTAATAATAAATTTAGTTGAATGATTTTATTGATATAAAGACCTAAATTGAATGATTTTATTGATATAAAACAAAGTTTAATGACTTTACTAGATAAATTGTTAAAGTTGAGTGACCTTTTGAGATATTAACTCACAATTTTAGGGTCATTTTTAACATATATATATATATATAATATGACATACTATAGTAAAAAAAGAGATTGATAGAGGTTCATAAGAAAGGAGCCGAAGGTATTCCATTTAAATTTAGTTAATTATGTTCTTGTATGGACGTGATATTCCACTTTACTTGGGAGTGTTGTTGTTCGAGACTTTTTGGTCTCTTCTTTAATGTCTGATGTTGTTCTTTATAACTTCTTGAAATTTAGAAAATTTCATTACTTTTGACCAACTATTTCTATGGAGATTTTCTTCGACTTCTTTCTTATACTTAAAATCTCTCTATTACTCATAATTTTTGTATAACAAAAATGAAAATTAAAAAATATAGCACTTTAAGATTTCAGAAGAACTCTTTGCCTTAAGATTATAAAATGTTCTTGACAATGTAGTGTATGTATCGAAAATACAAATATTACTAAATGATCATATGTAAGCTTAATAAAATAGTTTAATCCCGTGTAAAACACGAATAATTTACCTAATTTATTTATATATATTAATTAAATTTTGAACTCTCAATTATCTAAATTATAATAAACAGTAGGGTAAGATGTTTTCAAGAGTAAGGGCTCAAACCTTCCTTGAGAAAAGCTGGATTTATTACCTTCTTTATTTTATTTTATATGCTATTATTTTTTTTAAAATGGTTCATTATTTTATTTTATATGATATAATTTTTTTTAAAATGGTTCATTATTTATATTTAAAAATAATTTGACATTAAAAATCTTATTTTATTAATATCTTGTAAACAATAAACTTAGTTGTGGAGTTCAATAGACAAACTGACTTTTATTTAGCTATTTGTTTTTACTTGGCTTCTTTTGTTCATTGAACCCTCGTATATTTATCACTTTTGCCAACTAAGCAGTTACACCCATCAATTTTGCACGTGAAATTTCACGTCATTTTTTAATGACATGTAAGTAATTAAGTCTTAAGAAAAATCAAATAGATCAATTTTGCAATTTTTGAAAATTTTCAAATAGCCATCTTCTTCCTATTTGGTCACAAATTGAGCACCAAATTCATACCAAATAGATTAGAAAAAAACAATTCCCCCATTTAACTTATAAAACCAACTATAAGTTCACCAACACAAAACCAATGAACCTCAATCACAATTTTTAATTAATTTTACAAATTCACATGACCTATTTGTTATTCTTCAAGCTTTTTCAAACTCATTAATGGACTTGTAAATTTTTTCAATACTCACCATTCACATTATCAACATCTCCTCTTTGAAACTAACTAACAAAATAATGATCTCAATATTTATAAAACCTAAAAACTAAAAACTTTAGAAAGTTGGGGTCAGGGGCAGACCTACAGTGGTTCAAGTCGGTTCATATGAACCCACTTCGTTAAAAAATAACACTGTATATATATGTATATTTAATCAATTTTTAAAATTTTATATGTATATATTAAATTTTGAACCCACTAACACAAGTCTGAAGCTTAGCCGAGTGGTTGAGGAGGTTCAATTTTCCCAGCCAACCCGGGATCGAATCCCCATTGCCACATTTTAGTTTTAATTCGTTTTTTTGATATATAAAACGTTCACACACAGTTTTGTCCTCTATGTAGGTGTAACTTTTGTCCTTTTAGTTACTTAGAAACTATAAAAAGTAGAACAACTTTTTAATTTTACAATTAAAAGTAGTCAACAACTTTTGTCCTTTTTGTTTTTAATTTTTTTCTAAAAAAAAAACTCAACTAGAAAGGCACCAATCCCTATTATTCTTAATTCTAAAAACCCTTTTGTCTTCCTCTTTGTTGAAATCTTTTTGAACCTCTCTTACTTTTCCCCTCAAAATTTTGACCATATATTTTTGTTGAAGGAAAAAAACTCTCCCAGTCTCTCAAATCTCGCATCAATAGTCAATATCCATCAAGTATGTTTTTTGCTCTTGATTCTAGTCTTTATATATACATATATGATTATTGTGGTTATTTTTTATTTCTTCAACTAAAAAATCCCTTATCATTCTAAAATCAACAAAAAATTACAAATAATATTAGGTATATTTCTATGTATTCGATTCTGAAATTAAGGTTATAATTATTTTGTTTAATATTTTGTTTTTATTTGTTAAATGTTGAATG
>JAJOOR010016890.1:0-12116 GCA_036250505.1 Solanum acaule
TTATAAATAATTTGTGGTGGTAAAGAAATATGTGAATGATAGGAAAATATTATTACTTATGGATGTAAAATATAAATTAATTTTGTTTTAATTTTTTTTAAAGTATAAAAACCTTAAATTAATCAACTTTTCATCATGTTAACAACTTAAAGGGTATTTCAGACATTTTGATAAAAAAAGTGTTTACCCGCACTTATTTGCCAAACACATCAACAACTTTTTTTTCAACTGCAACACTTTTATCCAAACACATAACTACTTATTTTAAAAATAAGTTTCAACACTTTAAAAAGTTACTTTTTTTAAGTCAATCCAAACGGGCTCTAAGTCCTATTCTATTTGAATAGTACTTATAGATCTTAAGAACCTAACAATTCTGATGAAGAGCCCACCAACTCAATAAATGAAGGTGTGACACCAGAAACAACCACTCGTACTAGTTTAGATTCACTCGTAAACATAGACCAATATCAGTACACTCGAATTTAGGAAAGGAAAAGGTATATGTCGATGTCAATATCAACATTATGCTACTACAAGTTAAGACTACATGCGCGATGAAGCTAACCTCTCACTCTTCAGTTGGGGATGCCCTGGAAGCCAAGCCTTTGATAATATGCCGGCACTGAAACCTGACAAGTCATTGAAGCTAATATCATTAAGAATAGCACATGTGGACCCTGCCAATGTAACAATACAGTACTGTATTCTCAGCAATGTCCTTCGTCTCAACATTATTTTTTGTCTTAAACCTGAGGTTGAAATAACATAACATGGAAATACCTACGCATATAAAAGGTCATTGCACCTGCTGCCCTAATCTAACTGATAATTACATTGACACTTTTAAGCTATGTTGCTCAGACTCTCTAAAAATGTTGCCATACCCGTGTCGGATTCTCCAAAAATGCAAAACTTTTGGAGTATCCGACACACAACATCGACATTTTTGAAGAGTCCGAGCAACATAGCTTTTAAGGATCCCCAGTAGTTCGGAAATGTCAATTTGACAAACATTATATAGGAATCAGGAAAGGAAAAAAGGAATGCTTAATCCCCATCTAGTGGTTAAACTAGGACGCCAGACAGCGTATAACATTTGGGTCACAAATTAATTCAAACCAAAACAATAAAGATGGCAACAAAAAGCATCATTAGCCAATAGATCATCTCATGAGGAAAAATATTTAATGCTGATTCATAAAATAAAATTGGTACAGCTGTAGTGCTACCTCGTGGTACTGCTAACAGGAAAGTCAGTCTATAGCGAAAAAACTTATTACATCTCTATGACCTTATGTACTATGCTAGTGAAATCATTAGCTTGATCAAGACAGATCCAAGCCTCCCTCTATGTCTCTCCTAGGCTTTTAGACAGGATATTTTAAGCACTCCATACCTTGATTGCCTACGTTTCCATTCTTCTCCTGTAGCATCTTGTGTGTTGTGGTTCTCTTCTTTTGTTCTTTGGAGTTACGGTAGTGTGGGTTCTTGCCTTTTGATTATATTTTTATTTAGTCAGTAATTGTCTTAATTTTAGACTTTTTTGGGTGGCTTTGGTGAAAAATGATAGATTAGGGTCATGTCCAAGGTCGAGGGCGAGGGGTAGGAGTGGTAAGACGTGTGTCCAGAAAACTAAGTGGGTACCAAGGCTCGGAATGTGGATGGGTTTAAGTTGAGGTACTCAGGAGGCTCGAGGGATAGGAATGAAGTAGGCATCTTAGTAGATGGGGACCTTAGGGAGCAAGTGGTGGAGGTTAGGAGGATTAATGACAAGATGATGATGATGATTAAGCTAGTCGTCGGAGGGCTTACTTTGAATATTATTATTATTTATTAGTGCTTATGCCCCACATGTGGGCTTGGATGAGGATTTCAAGAAGCACTTTTGGGAGGATTTGGACGAGATAGTGAGGGGTATACCACACATCGAGAAGATATTCATTGGCAAAGATTTCAATGGCCACATTGGGGCAACCTATAGTGGCTTTGACGATGTGCATGGAGGCTTTGGTTCGGTGACAGAAACGGAGGTAGAAACTCGTTCCTGGATTTTGCTAAAGCTTTTGAGTTGGTGATCTAACTCGTGCTTCCCAAAGGAGGATCACTTGGTTACCTTCCGTAGCGCGGCGGCTAAAACTCAAATAGATTACTTACTCTTGAGGAAAGGCGATAGAGGCTTTTGAAAGAACTGCAAGGTTATCCCATGTGAGAATCTTACTACCTAACATAAGCTTTTGGTAATATACTTGGAGATTCAATGATGGAGGAGGAATAAGAATCTATATGACCAACCAAGGATTAAATTGGGTGGCTTGACCCCTGCCCTCGCCTAAGGATATAGGGGAGAAGTTGATGGTGATGATGGCTTGGAAGAGTAGTGGGGATGTGGAAAGTATGTGGGATATGACAGTTAGTTGCATTAGGGAAGCAGCTAGAGAGATTCTAGGGGTGTCAAGGGGTAACATTGGTAGTCATCTAGGGGATTGGTGGCAGAATGGAGAAGTACAAGGCTAAGTGGAAGCAAAGAAGACAGTCTATGCAAAGTTGGTGGAATGCAAGGAGGAGGATGAGAAGCAGATGAATAAGGAAATGTATACTAAGTTAGTGGTTACAACAGCAAAGACGACAACCTTCAAACGGTTGTATTTGGAGGTAAGAGACAAAGACCGAAATAAGAAATTGTACAGGGCCGCGAAAGCAAGAGTGAGGAAGGCTCGAGATCTGAATCAAATACACTTAGGATGAGGAAGGCAAGGTGTTGGAGAAAGAGACTCTCATTAAGCAAAGATGGCAAACCTACTTCCACAAACTTTTGAACAAAGAAGGGGACAAAAACATTATGATGGGTAATTTGGAGCACTCCACGAAACATCGGAATTTTGGGTACTATAGGCAGATTTAGGTTGAAGAGGTTAAGCGTGCTATTATCCGGATGAGCAGGGGAAAAGCGATCAGATATGATGAGATTCCGGTGAAGTTTTGGAAGAGCACGGATGGGGCAAGTATGGAGTGGTCAAATGGTTTGTTTAGTGTGATTTTTAAGATGAGTACAAGAACAAAGGGGATATCCAAAATTGTAACAATTACAGGGGTATCAAGTTGTTAAGCCATATTATGAAAGTTTGGGAGAGAGTGGTGGAGTTGAAGGGTGTGTCCATTTTTGAGAACCAATCTAGATTCATGTCGGGGCAATCGACTACAGAAGCAATCCATCTTGTAAGGAGATTGGTGGAGAGATATCGGGAAAAGAAGAGGGACCTATATATAGTGTTTATTGTCCTAAAAAAGGCCTACGACAAAGTCATGAGGGACGTCTTCTGGGGATGCTTGAAAGCTAGAGGGGTATTGGTGGCTTACACTAGGACGATAAAGGACATGTATGTTGGAGCTAAGACTCGAGTGAGAACGGTGGGAGGAGACTCAGAGCACTTTCTAGTGGAGATAGGATTACACCGGGGGTCAGCTCTTAGCCCGTTCCTATTTGCCTTGGTGATGGATGAATTGATATGGTCCATTCACGATGAGGTGCCTTGGTGTATGTTATTTGCTAATGACATAATACTAATTGATGAGACGTGCAACAGAGGTAACGTTAGGTTGAAGATGTGGAGATAAACGTTGAAGTCTAAAGGGTTCATGTTAAGTAACCCAAAACAGAGTATTTGGAGTGCGAATTCGGTGAGTCAATGCAAGAGGCAAGTGTGAAAGTGAGGCTTGACACTTAGGCTATCCCCAACAAAGATAGTTTCAAGTACCTGGGGTCTATAATTCAGGGAAGTGAGGACATCAATGATAATATCACATATCGTATTGTTGCGGCATGGATGAAGTAGACTTGTACCCGGAGCCTTGTGTGATAAAAAAGTATCACCGAAACTTAAAGGTATATTTAATAAAATGGGGGAGAGTGCTTGCCAACTAAGAACTCCCATGTTCAAAATATGCATGCCACAGAAATGAGGATGTTGAGGTAGATGCGCGGGCATACAAGGAGCGATAAGATTAGAAATGAAGATATTTGAAATTAGGTGGGATTGGCCTTTGTAGTGGACAAGATGATGGAAGCGAGATTGAGATGGTTTGGACATGTAAAGAGGAGATCTACAGATGCCCAATGAAGAGGTGTGAGAGGTTAGTTATAGTAGGTACGAGAAGAGGTAGAGGTAGACTAAAAAAGTATTAGAGAAAGGTGATTAGACAAGACATGGCTCAACTTCCGGTTACGAAGGACATGACCTTATATAGAAGAGTGTGGAGGACGTGTATTGGGGTAGAAGGTTAGTAGGCAGTAGTGTGTTGTCTTGCTTTCTGATGGTTTAGATGTTTGCCGTCGTACTAGTTATAATATTGTAGTTGGTTGTTTAATGTATTTTGATTGTCGCACTATTTTGTTGTTCTTGTTCCTTTCTTGCAGGATATGCACTGCTTCTCTTGTAAGTTGCTATGTTTTTTCCTAACTGTTTTCTTACTCCTTTGTACTTGGATTTGCTACACTTGAACCGAGGGTCTCTCAGAAACAGAATTTGTACCTCCACGAGGTAGTGGTAAGGTCTGCGTACTCTCTACCCTCCCAAAACCCCACTTGTGGGGTTCCACTGGATATGTTCTTGTTGTTGTTGTATACCTTGGCTATCACTAGTTAGCTAGAGGGAAAAGGTCAAAAACTCAAATCTCGTCGCAATGATGCAGGTCAAAATAAAAAGGTGAAATGCTAAACCAAAGTTCTCACCAACTTGAAGGTTCATATCAAATAGTGCTCAACTTAATAATAATATTTTAACTATCATTTTAGTTAGAGCCACAATGAGAGCCATCATAAGTTCTATGGTTTACTAAATTTCAATACGAACGACAATCTGCGTAGCAAACAGTGAAACTGAAATCTTAGTGCTGAGCGTTGAGAAAACTCTTTCCGGATTTATCAAAACATAAAACATATTGAGAAAAAGGTTGAATTTTTGCTTTTCTAGGCAGATTCCTGTCTAGCAATGTCAATGGAAACTGGAAAGAATAGACTAAGAAAATATTTATCATCATAGTCAACAAAAAAAGGACAAAAGTTACAGAGTTATCATATCTAGAAAATTGGAAGTACCAGATAACATCATCGACATTAGAACTATGTGATGTGATTGCTTTAGTAGGGTGAGTATCATCAGCACACGCTTCTCTTTCAAGATTTTTGGTTCGACAACTGAACCGCACTTTGAAAGGCACTATCTGCACCATAACATGCAAATTGCTTGTGAGGCAAAACATATATAGAAGTAAGATATATCAATATTGTGATGCTCATAATTATAAGGTTCTGGAGAGTGAAGTTAGAAGTATGATGGACTCTCAAAGGATAATTATTTATCATTAAGGGGTTGTTTGGTGTGAAGGATAATACCAAATAGTCATGGGATTAAATTATAGTATCACTTAATTTGTTGTTTGGTTGGCAAGTCCGGGATAACTTATCCCGGGATTAATAATTAGTACCGGGATAAGTTATCCCTCCCCTTGGGTGGTATAGTAATCCCGGGATAACTTATCCCGGGATAAAATAAGTAAATGACAAAAATGTCTCTTTCAACCCTTTTGTTACATCTCTTTTTACATTCATGAAGGGCATTTTTGTAAACAAATAAATTGTTCTTAAAATTTATTATTTTGAATACAACAAACCAAACACTCAATAAAAAATAATCCCATCATAACTAATCCCATCATAATTTATCCCATCATAATTAATCCCATCATAACTTGAATTCAAACCAAACGACCCCTTTGAGTTGAAAGGAGCTTCAAGGTCCATCATCTCATTTACATCAGATCTAGGTCCAGATACTGATTCAAATTTTGCGAGATGCATACAAACAAGATGAAGTGAGGAAGAGAAGGGATGCAAAAATAATCAACCAGCACTATCATTGCTAGGCAAAGAAAGTTATGGGAAAAAGGGGAGATATGGGAAGGAGCTTCTACGTAAAGCATCAGCTTACGAAAGATTTCATTCTCATCATATCGATATTACAGCAGCTTGATGACAATAAATGATTGACTAGCACAGCTGGACCAGCTAATAATGACATTTTTTGACTGCCATAAAGAATGCTAACCAGGAGAATTTTTGACTGAATAACCGAATTCCGATAATTTAGAAATCATAGGGACAACCTATGGGAATTTACCTTTTTGCTGTACCTAAAATCCCTCTTTGGAAGAAAATGCAGATGCAAGTTAATTGACGAAGGAGCTTCAACGAAGAGGAACAACTTGGTAGGACCTAAAAGGATACGAGAATTAGCAATGAATGGCCAGAAATTATACCTTTTATGTATAACATATATCTAATGGATAGTAATTTCCAATAAATACCAGCAGAGGAGCTAGATCCTGCACCCTTTGAAACTAAGACACGGATGGCCTGTGTAAAAACAGAAACCCAAAATTTATGCAGACAAGATATATACAGATATATCTATATAGAAATGTGAGATGCAACATAAATAAACAAACGAAGAAACCTTCTTTGAAAGAGTTTCCGCAACTCGATTCCTAGTAAATTCTCCTCCAGAAGCTGCCGTTTCACACGAAAAGTTGAGTTCATACACATTAAGAGGGCGCAGAGGACTGGACCCAAGAATCAGAATAACCCTTTGAATGGCAGGAAATTCTGTGATCATTAATTGAAGAGCAGTCCTGAGACTGGATATAGTGTTCATTAACTTCTCCAGTCTCCTTATTCCCATCCTCACCTCCCTCTTCCTGGAAGCATGATTTCTACGTAAAGAACATGTTTCCGCTTGTACAATAGCTGTCTCCTAGAAAAAGTCAGAACTAGGTCATACCAAGCCTAAAGATATGAGTACTGTAAAGGATGCTTAAAGAAAATAGCAATGGCTTCAGAAGCAAGTAACATGTCTCTTTCCTTAAGACTAATTTTGCTTCTACCATTTTTAACCTGAAACCTAATTACATTATACAAAAACAAAATTAGAGTTCAAAACATTCATTAAGAAAAGCAAAGTATCTAATCATACATATCAAACACCATAGTTGTTCATAATATACTTCAAAACTTGAAATAAGTAGTTAAGTTTGGTTTTGATTTATCAAAAGAAGATACTCACTCCGTTCATTTTTATTTGTCCATTATTTCAAAAATAGATTTTCACTTTTACTCGTCACTTTTAACATATCAAAAAATGACAATTATTTTTTCTTATTTTACTCTGAACATTAATTACTTATTTTCCAAACCTACAACTTGCATCAATTAATATGGATATTGTGGTAAAATGCTTATACTAATCATTGTTTTCTATCTAAAGTGGACAAGTTAAAGTGATCGGAGGGAGTATAAGTTAATTTAGTTTTTGATTTACTACATCATCTTACCGTAAATTTTATATGGAATTTTGAATATCAAAATCTCACTCCATAGAAAGCAAGGCGCCTTTACATTAAGCCTTGTGACTATTTTTGAAAATAAGGCAGCATACTTGTAAAAGTACATGAGCCATATGAAATGATAAAATCTCCAATATAAGTTTCCCAAAGTCAAAAGTGCCACATAACAGTAGCACAAATGCTAGTTTTCACTTACCAATTCCGCAAATTCAGTGTTCAATTCATCAAATTCAAGAGTGAGATCCTGCAGTAAGCTGCGCAATCAAACAAACAACAGAAAGAGGATCAGTTAAAACAAGCAAACAACAAAAAGGTATAAACAAAAATCAAATTAGGAAAACAGCGAGAAATTATATACTTACGAAGGGATTTGCTGGTGCATAAAGAGGACGAAACCTAAGATATCAGTAACAAGATGAAATTTGATAGAGCTATCGAGAGTATCTGAGGCTGTTTCGATGACCGTGAAATCTGTTTCCCCTTCTCCTTTTTCTTCCATCTCTAAGGCCTCTGTATGTGCAGAATACGAAGCTCTATTGCAAATTCAAATTAACATTTTTAGCGCGCTGGTTTGGGTTTGGGCTCCGATTGTCCGATCTATTTCCCTGTTCCCTTTATTATATGCTACTCACGAGAGATAAACGTTACTCACAAAATATTTATATTGGTTTGTCAAGAATTATATCTTTTAAAATTAATGCCTAGGACAAATAAAAAGTTCAAATAACAAAATATCTTGTGTAAATAGTACTATTATTTAGCTCGTTAGAATAATACTCTTATCTTATAGTATTTGATTGAGATAAAATCGTGAAATAACTTATTTTGAAATTATAGTGTTATTTTTATCTCAAGAATGGAATAGTAATCATAAGATAACTAATTTTGAGATAAATAATTATTATTTGCTTCCCAACCAAATGAATCCTTTGAAGGCATTTGGACATTAGAACAATTCTTTTTTTTTCTAGAATAATTTTTTAATTTTTTTAGTTTGGAAAGCTGCTCATGACTTGTTTTCTAGCTCAATCTTCATAAATTGTATTTCTCCTTTCACATATATAACCAATCACAGCTCCAACTTCATAAATTTCAAATAAAGCAAAAAATATTTAAAACCTATAGGCAAAAATGCCTTCTAACAATTGTTAAAACTCATTGAACATAGAAGATTTGAATGTGACTGGACATTTGATTCATCAACTAACCGTTGTCTAACCTTTAACTCGAAATTCGAAAATAGTTCTTTCCTTGCTTTTGTTCTGAATGAATTTGGGGAAGAATGGAAATCTTCTGGAGCAAACCACATCATTGCAATGTTTTTAGCTCCATTAAATAGAGAGAAAAGAAAGGAACATTTTCGTACAGACTAGTCCTCATCGCGTAAATATGGTTAAAAATTCACACTGATACACACGTTTCAACAAACACAAGCAGATTGTAAACATACCCTTTCAAAAATAAAGCAAAATCACATCCTCTTTTGCATGCCAAGAGAAGAGTAGACTTGCTTCATGCCGTAACTTGGCCATCTACAGTATTTTTAAAAAAATGTAATTATATACATGGTGAACACGCGTATTCTGCAGGTACTTGAACTCTATTAATGCTCAGACAGCAACTTCATCAGTTTGTGGCAACATTGGAATGTAAGAAAGCCAAATGATGATGCTTCGTGAACAAATCGATAAACCCTCCTAAGTCTGCTTGTCTTTGTCTAAATTCAGCTATTTCATGCTAGTCATCCTGTTTCCAGGAAACACAATTTCAGGAAGCAGATGAATTTTGTTGTCATCAGCAAAATTTCGAAAATTGCATGTAGAAGTCCAACTAATTTGTGAAGCTAGTGGGTTGAATGATTTTTCTGTTTCATGGATCATTGAACTCTATATATTATTATTATGCAGTTACTAAACATCCTGCAAAAACTCATCTACTTGTATATGACACAACTAAAGTGTGATAAAGAGAAATAAAAGGAAGAAGGATAAGATGGTTTCTCTGTCAGCCAAAGGATGGGTTATTACTTGCTGCGTGTGGAAAATGTGTCTTGACCAAGAAGAGTTGGCTGATAGCGACATCTTCAATCTTCCAAGTTTTAAAAGTTGACTGGTAGTTAAGATTTCACTCAAGAACATCCTGGACTATGCAAAATATTCTCAGCACCAATGATGCAAGCAAGAACTGAATCCCATTTACTGCGCAAACACCAAGTAATGTATGAGAGAAGTCATAAGGTATAGATCATGTACTATGTATGACACCATAGATATACCTCGAATAGAGCCATACTCCAATCTCATACACCATAACGCTTCAAAGCCATACTTAGACTTGGCATTACATTATATGCTTGATAAGATCTTCTCAATTCAATAATCGAACCTACCTGCAGCAGAAGGCAGGAAGAAGAAATATTTCAGTACGACATATGAAAGACAATGACCATTCTACTACATTCCCAGGAGTATAATAGCAGTGATTTCTACTAGGTTGATAAAAATTACCAGACAACCTCAGAAAAACTACTTATCTTTAATCTGAGTTTGTTCTCTACCTGAAAAACTTTGCCTATATAAGTTAATGGGTTAATTACATATTACCTCCTTGTGGTTTCAGTTGCAGTTAACTTCCTTCGCCATATGGAATAGATATCCCCTCATTGTGGACTCAAAAATCATGTGAATTACCTCATTACCGTTAAACCATGTTTCCCACTACTATTAATCCTTTGAAACAGTAGTAAAATTTCATATTTGCCTTGTTAAACTTATAATAATCTACCAAGCAACCCCACAATATAAATACATTACTTTATGACATCGCAATGGACAGAGGATTAAATTTTCGCCTGATGCAAGGCGAGGTCACAGCCCTCTGAAAGATGAGGGAATGGATTCCCTGCTATTTACAATATAGCTTTACAACATGATGCATGTAAACCAGAATATAAAGCAGATAACTACAAGAACATTCTGCATATATATCAAAATGTAGAGCAGGTAACTACAGGTACATTCCTCTTAGAAGGAATTGACAAGACTAGGAGATTGACAGTGATACAATCCTGGATAGCCCACACAGCATAGAGACAATTACTGTTAGAGGAGTTGAATTCATACCACATATATATAGTATCATGGAGGGTTAAAATAGGGCTAAGGAGATATTTGGAGGACCAGACACAATTGTTGCACAGTTGGCTCAGGATCAATTCATGGAGTACCAGTCGTATTAAAAAGAAAAAATGGACTTGGGGTGTGAATTGGGAGAACTTACGACTGACTGAATATTGATCCAACTCTCTTATAGAGCAATCCAACAGTAGGTATATGCCAATGCTGGACAATTGATGAAACATTTAACTTATCCAAGGAGCAAGAAGAGACCAATTTCAAGTGCATAATGAGGGTGTCCAACAACTTATTGGTTGCTTAAAAGAGAATGAGGAATCCATTAAAAGATAACACCAGTCATTTTCCTTCTTCAATTAGTTCCTGGATAGAATAAGATGTGTAGAAGCAAGAGAAGTTTGCTAATCAAATCGGCTTGAAACAGATTAAGTAAAGGCACCTGCATCATGCTCTTTTTGGGGTTAGAGAGCCTACTAGTGGGGGAGCGAGGGAGATTTGTGTGTGTTCGGAAAGCAACTATTCATGCATGAAAACCATGAACTTACAATCACTAGTACTGATGTCAAAAAAGATCAAGTTAAGGTATCCACATCACATTCTTTTTGTTCCTCTTTTTTCATTTGCTTTTCCCTGAACTTGAACCATCATGTGTGCTCCGAAAGAAACTATGCATGCCTGAAAACCCATGAACTTACAATTATTAGCACTGATGTCAATCCTATTGCATATCCTTCATTGATGCGCCGCAAATAATGGTCTAGAATGGTGGATGTGGTGGCCAAAACACTTAATAACAGACCACCTACACAACAATCCAATAAAATAAAAAAGAAAAGAAAAGTACCATCTGTTAGTGAATTGCACAAACAAGAAATATAGGTTTAGAGAGAGAGAGAAGATATGTACCCCAGAACCGTGTTGAAGCTTGAATCTTTGTCAAATATGCAATTGTGGCTTTTCCAGGTTTTATACTCGGAATTCTAGCACCTATCTTGTTTAAGTAATCAGCAATTTCTTTTGGCATGTTCGCCTGGTCACAAGTTTACCGTTAAGTAAAACTGAGCAAGAGAGAATATCCCTAAAAACCTTTCAAAAACTTTTCTTTCTTCAAGTGACAGAAGCATAGAAATTGATATGAGATTGACATCAGATAATCAGTTTTTAATAACTTTTCTAAGTAACTTCCATCTTTCCTAAAATGACTACTCTTTCTCCCACTACTATTACTCAGAGAAACCTCAGCCTTATGTGGTCTTCTATCCTTTTTGACTTCCTGGCTACCTAATTAGTAACCTTAAAAGGTTGATTTCAGTTTCTATTTTCCCAACCTCAGCCCTGAACATCGTAAACTCACCAGCAAGTCTGGGTATCTTTTACTTATTTATTCACCTTTACTAGACCAACTGGTATTTTGGGTTTCCCCTAATGACTGGAGTGCTTCAATCCAAGGGAATAGGTAGAAACTTCTCAGTCCAGAAACATCCTTGTTAAAAAGGACCTAGTGTATTGAATTGATTCCATTGATGTTCTATCCACTCCAATTGAACAGCAATCTTCAAGGAAAAAATATTTTGTGCATGT
>JAJOOR010016891.1:0-23035 GCA_036250505.1 Solanum acaule
CCCCCCCCCCCCCCCCCCCCCGCAAAAAAAAAAAAAAAAAGAAGGAATTTTATTTTGATTTTAGGTAAATTATTCCTTATAAAAGTGATTTTATTTCATGAATCTAAACTCAAAACTTTTAAAAAACTGAAAAATAAAAAAGATATTTATTATTTGATCGTGAGTTGTGACGTTATTATAAAATAAAACGAACGAAAATATTCATGCAAGAATATTTAAAAATGTTTTGCACCAAATGTTTGATACATAATCATTTTGAAGTTCAACTAATTCTACGTACCTACAAGTTTTAATTTGATTCTACCCTACCAAATGTCGCTTTTAGTATCTATTTTGAGGTTTAATTAATTTAAATCGCGCTTAAAATTTTATGGAACAATTTTTTCCCTATCAAAACAAGACTGCATTCCAAAAGATTGAAATTGAAATATATTTGATTAATAATAAAATAATATTTATTATTTTATCACAATTTTCTGTCAAATAAAAAATATCTCAATAAAATAGTATTTTTTTTTATCTTTCCACTTAATCTTTGATATCTACAGTAAAAATAATATTCGAATCATATATTGTAAGGCTCATTCAAAGAGCAATGCTCCTAACCATTTCTTTTTATATCCAAAATTTAAATTCGAACATCTGATTAAGATAAAAGAAATTTCATAGTTAAAGCTTAATGGTGTACTATATATTTGGATAGGACATTATCTATGTGGGCTCCAATAGGTAAAAGACTTCCTAAAGTTTTCCTGTATTAATGATTGTATATATGCAATGTTGCATGTAAAATGGATAAGAGTTTGTGGAAAAAGTTTCACTTTTATTTTTATTTTTATTTTTTTTCTTCTGCCGACTTTGGCATTATTAATTCTGAAGAATCCTATAAAAAGTTTTATACTTTTGCTTTTTTGAAAAGCCAACCCAATTGGTAATAAATAATTATTAATGAATATGTTTTGAAAAAAGTAAAATTATTCACATTTTTATTATGTATATATCTTATATTATTAGTTGTTAATATTATTAAAATTATTCATCTAAAAAGTACTTATTAATTTATAAATTAAAATAAAATTAATTATCAACAATAAATAAAGGAAACAACTAAAATATGGAAATAGCAAAAATAAATAAAATGTTAATTATTGTAGATAAGTTAGAGGACACGTTGATTCAAACTTTCCTTTTTTGGAAAAGAATTAAACATCATAATTTTACAAACCACAAAAAAAAAAAAAAAAAGTGCTAGATTTGGGATAAAGGCAATATTTGATATATCTCATAAAATCTATTAAGATAGATCTTTTATACCATAATCTATGAGGAACAAAGGAATAAAATAGATTTTCCATCAATTCACAACTTTCTTTTACGAATCTACATAAGGTTTACTCTAATTTTATCACATAATTTAGCCTAGGTTTTGGGATATTATTTGGAGTCGCTTTTTTTCAATATTTTACTTTCTTCATATAAGTTTGAGTTTTGAATTGGATCGAGTTTTTGATTGATTTTTTATTTATTAGATTTAAAAAAAAAGAGTTCTTTTTTTTGTTTGAAAGAATATATTATATATATAGTTAAATGTTTAACATTACATTTTCACTGTTAGTATTAGTGATTACAAATAGGTTGTCAAACGAGCTAACTTATTATATGTAGATCCAAACGTTAGTTTACTAGACAACAATCTAACATTAGTTTACTAGACAACACTCCTTCCCGATCTGCTTTGAGGAACTCTTTAACAGCTTCAGGAGAAGATATTAGGATATGTGTTGGGTGGTCGTTGTTACTTGTAACCTATTCTCGACAAAACATCTGCTACCTGTTTGCTTGACAGAAGTTATGATGGATCACTATATTTCCTAAAAAGTTTAGTATTTTTTGACTTTATGATTTTGTAATTAGTATCGCAAAATTTAGTAACATTTATGTTTTAAAAAAAGGATAGTTAAATAACTTTTTTTTAAAAAAATAAGTAATAATTATATGACTATATGTGAAATTTATCCCAATAATTTTTATTTTGACAACAAAATTTACCCTCTATTTATAACCAAATGCAATTTATTTTTTCCAAAGACCCCTTTCATGTTTTAAGTAGAAAATAATCCTAAAAATTCTCTTATACACAATTAGAAATAGAGTTCTATCTATACCAAAAGATGAAATAGAGTTCTATCTATACCAATAATTGTGATGTCCAAGTTAATTAAATACCTAGTATTTTTATTTTATTAAAATTTTAAATTAAGACTTTTTATACTTCTTTCAATTTCTTTTTAAAACTTAGATATCTCATAATTCTCAGTTCACATTATTAATTTATTAATTACTAGGTCACGATCTTAAAACTCACATTTTTGTCACATCAAACCCTTGACAGCGCAAGTATCCCCAATTTCTTGTTCACTTTGTCCTATTGGAATTAATTAACTACAGCTGTAATGATAAACCAATAGAAGTCAACCATTTCGCAACAACAATAATTAGTAATTAGTTATAGGTCCACATATATTATTGGCATCAATTAAATATCTAATTAGCTTCTATTTAATTAGTTTTAGAATGTCCAAGATTGTCTTTAATGTGTATTAATAGTTATTATCATAGAAATTTATTTTTTGTCGAATAAAATTAAAACAGAAAAGGTTATTATTTATTACTCTATGTGTCCCTAATTACTTGTCCCATTTTGAATTGACATACCTATTAATAAATCAATTAATGACATAGTGAGTTTACCATTTTATTTCTATTAATTATGAAGTGGATGAAAAAATCTGCATTTTTCAAAGTAATTAGTCATTTAATTGAGGGTATAGTAGGTAAAATTTTTTTGTCCTTTTTTAATTTGTCAAAATTGACAAGTAATTAGGGACAACTATAAAAGGAAAACTGGACAAGTAATTAGGGACAGAGGGAGTAATTGAGTAATCATTTAAGGAAACCTTGGCAACTATAATTTATAGTCCGGTGATATCATATCAGTGTAATTGGTTGGGTTTAAAGATGTGAATAGGAAATGAAGGGTTGTGAACTTTATGAAAAGTTGTATCTTTTCTAAAGGATTATGACCGTTTGAAAAGTTGCGTCTTTTCCAAAGGGTTGTGACCCATCTGAAAGGTTGTCCTTTTCCAAAAAAGTTGTGATATTTACCCTTTGTTGGCTATAAATAGAGAGACTTTCTCTCATTTTTTTGTGTTGAATTATTCCCTTTTTCTGCATACATTTCTTACAAAACAAAATCGATTGTGTGTGTGTGATCTCGTTGCTGTCTTTTTGAGTTCGTTGAAATTATTGAAGTCTGAGGTGCCGCTACTTCTTTAATGGTTAGTCCGTTTTATCTTTGGAGGAATTAACTTACAACCTCGGGTACTTGAGGGAATTAAATTTCTTAAGAACACACAATGAATTCTATGGACTCAAATAATTCTTTTCTAATTTTTTTCAACTTTTATTATTTCTAATTCTCTAATCTGAGAAGAGAAAGAGAATATTTTATTATATAATAAAGAAAAATAAGTGTGTTTTCTACTTTTTTTTTTTAATGTTTGGTAGATAAATAAATAATATTATCTTAAAGATAATTGTTTATAATTTAAATAAATAATATAGAAGGTGGACGTAGTGAGCAGGGGCGACTTAACGTAATTGAGGGCCTAAAGTGAAATTTCAATTGACCCCTAACAAATTTCATACATATTTATTTTAAAATTTATTTTTCTAACTATTTAGATGCAAATTATTACTTAATTTTTTTTATAGATGATTTTTTTGAGTACTTCTTTTTATTTATAATTATTAGTTTTAGGTAAGATTTTATCAATTCAACGTTGAAAAATATTATTTTATTGAAGCAATCACTATATAAATTGTTAATACAATTCTATAAGTAATAAGTTGATAAACTTTAAGCAAAAAATGAGTTTTAAAAAATAAATAATGTGAATGTTAGCAAAGAAATGTAATAAAAAATATATACTATATACTTTTTATTATAAATAATTATTTTTTTAATAAAAAAATAACATAATTTATTCTTGATAAAAAATTGAGGCCTTCCAAAATTGGGGGCCTAAGACATATGCCTTAATTTTTACAAGGCAGAGCCGCCCCTGGTAGTGAGGTAGAAGTGTAGGATGATAGGGGTGAAGATTACGAGAGTAGAGATGGGAGAGGATGCAGATGAGCAGTGATGGAAAATAAATAAGACATAATCAAGATAGAATATCAGTTATCGAACTTGTTTAAAATATATTTGACTAATTAAATATGAATTAAAAAAACATTTTAAAATTATTTCAATAGATTAAAAATATTTTTGACCACCCAAAATATATTAAAAATAAACTTATAATTCATTATATTTTTTAGAATTTCCTGATTAGAATATTTGATGTCACTTCTACTTATGGCCACCCCAAATATAGTAAAAAACGTGACAAAATTGTACACTCAAATCTCAAATAAACTTTAATTTGCCCCCTACCCAACCAAATAAAGTTAAAATTTATTTGGCCCCACCAATAACAAACCAACTTCTATTTGCCAACACTTCAAAAATTCCAAATCCTTATTCCATCGATTTTAAATTATCTCTAGTGATTTTTAAAAATAATTATAAAGTTTATTTATTATTTTAAAAATTAAATTTGTATTATTATTTTTCTTATTTTACTCTTAGTAATTATTATTGAAGATTATAATCATCTCAAATATAAATGATATTATGATTGTTCAAATATGGATGAAAGATGAAATAAGCTCTCAATCTATTTTTATTTAATTATTATTAATTTGACATATTTCTTAAAGAAAATTTTATAAAATAACAATTTAACTATATCAATTTTTCTCAAATACTTTAAAATAACTTTAGTTAATCATAGAAGTAAAATCAAAACTAAGTAATATTTTATGTTTAAATTTTTAAAATTGATCAAGTAAAAGTAAATATATAATGTCTAAAATATTCAAACTAAACAAGTAAAAGTAAATATCTATAATTAATACAGTGAAGAAATAATAGTCGATAAATAAAATATTTCTCAAGAAGGATGTAAGAGAGAATCAGGCCAAATAATTTAACAAGGAGAAAGTTGATAGCTATATATATGTTCAAACTAAACAAGTAAAAGTAAATATCTATAATTAATACAGTGAAGAAATAATAGTCGATAGAGGAAGTATTTCTCAAGAAGGGTGTAAGAGAGAATTAGGCCAAATAGTTTGACAAAGGAGAGAGTTGCTAGCTTTATTCATGTTTACTGGTCCAATTTAAACTTTGTACCCTTCTAAAAAATAATGATTAATTAATAGTATTTTATCATAATATTTATATTAATTGATATATAATTTTAAATCTTAACGAACGTAAAAGTGAAGAATTTTTTTTTCTTCAACATGTTAAAAATGACAAAAAAGTGAAAAATGTTACGAAACTATATAAAACATGAAAAAGAAAATAGTAGTACAGAGAAGAGAGGAACTTCTTATTCCGAACTCTGAAGTATTCACTGAAATACAAATACGTTTGTAATAAAAAATATTTTTTAATATAATGGACAAGTAAATGTCGTAACAATTTTATTTTTTTAACAAAATGAATATTTTTCTATATATATACTAGGGTGGATTGGGTCATTATTACCAAATAAAAAAACCCTCCTTAAATTCCTCACCAAAACCCTTTCTTCTTTTCAAACTTATTTTTAAATTGAATTCCAAATAAGAAGGATGATGTATCCGGCGAACAATCGGTGGCTAATCGGCGAATCACCGGCGATGATTCATCCGAATTCTACATGGACGAGATTTGAAGACAAGTTATTCGAACAAGCTCTTGTTATGTACTCTGAAAACGATATTGAACGGTGGCAGAAAATCGCTAATCATGTTCCGGGAAGGACGGCGGAAGATGTTATGGCTCACTATGATGCACTTGTTCATGATGTTTTTGAGATTGATTCAGGGAGAGTAGAGCCGCCGAGTTATCCTGATGATTTGTTTGATTGGGAATCGGATTGTAAAACTAGCCAGATCTCGTTTGGGACGAACAAGAAACATGAAGTTGAGAGGAAAAAGGGGACTCCATGGACTGAAGAAGAACACAGGTTTGTTTTTTTGAAGTTTTGTTTATAGGTTTTGATGTGAATTTTGTTGGGATTTTGAAAAAGGGGTTTTGGGGATTTGAAATTTTGGGAATTATTTCTTGGCTGTAAAGTTTTGTTTATAGTTATTCGAACAAGTTTTTGTTTGGATTAATTTGACTCTGCACGGAATTTAAGAAAAGATACACTTTTGAATCTTTGTGGTGATGAACTAAAATATGTCAAATTTTCGAAAATGTTCTTTAATCTTATGGTCTTAAACATGCCACGTGAAAAAGTAAGATTACCTTTTTGAGTTGTGTAATTCACTTTGCAAATTGTTCAAATGGTAGAATGGATAGTGAGTACTGTATAAGTAGTAGTAGTAGTAGTTGTTGTGTAATCTATCATTGTTGAACTGATCCAAATAGAATGAAAATGGATTGTGAGTATTTCGATCCGACTTGCTTGGAATTAAGGTGGAGTTAATGGTTGTTGTGTGATCCATTCTGTGTAAACAATTTAGGACAACAATAACATATCTAGTGAAATTCCACAAGTGGGAGGACATAGTGTATGCAACAGACCTTATCCCTACCTCATAGAGATAAAAGACATTTCCAATTAAGTGCCATAGAAAAATATAGGTGAGTTTGGTCCGGGCGTGGACATTTTCTTTTACAGATGGAGACATTTAGCATCCTAATGAATGAGTTAAGCGAGTGTTTATGATAAGCATTGACAAGTTCTTATTGTTTATTACTAACTTCTTTGAATGAAGTTAAAAGGTTTTTGACTACCCGTGGTACGGCTAATATAGTTGTAGAAAATTTTGAAGTTCTATGAAAAACTTTGTTGAATTCTTCTTCATTGTGTTGGGTGGTATTTGTCACACATAAAAAAATATATAGTACTAATAGATCTAATTATATTATTAGAGTCTCGAGATATAGTTGACTTCATAAGATAGTTGGAATTGTTATTTGTTTGGATTTGATGCTGACTTAGAAAACCATGTCTTTTTGTCATAGGTTATTTCTTATTGGGCTGGACAAATACGGGAAGGGTGACTGGAGAAGCATTTCAAGAAATGTAGTGGTGACGAGGACACCGACACAGGTGGCCAGTCATGCTCAAAAATACTACCTTAGACAGCAGTCGATGAAGAAAGAACGAAAAAGGTCGAGCATACATGACATTACGACCGCAGTGGATACGAAGATGGTGCCACCTCAAAACAGTCTTCAAAATCAAGGAGGGTATCAGAATTTCAACTTTCCCATGTAGAGAGACATGAAAACTAGGAATATCTGTAAATATTATGGTCATATGGAACCGATGTGTTCCAACATGTATAGTTTATTGTTTCTAGCTTACAGTTGATTTAGAGGATTGCCTAGTGAATAGAAGCTTAGTCGATAGTTTCAGTTACTGCTACGAGCTGAATCGTTGTACTTATGGATGGCATAAGTTGAACAGCACGTGGAGGTTTACATGTAAATAAACAGAGTTTAAGGGAAATCATTGGCGTTTTGGTTCCAGAACTAGTTTATGTTAAGTTTGTGCCTTATTTCTGGATGTTTAAGTATTCTGCTGGATTTGTTGCTTGGTGCCTTGTTCATCCCCGTATTGCTACGGATGGGATCTAATCTTGATTTGATGCTTCTAATTTTGTTTTCTTAAAGAACCAGCGGGTTGTTCCATGTAGTTCTTTGTTCTTCTAATCTTTGTTTTCGACATTTGAGTTTACTCTTTTTGTCACTTGTGTTTGGTGTGGCCTTGTTGTTCTGGAGGAAGCCACCAGCCATGCGTTGGACCGGATGATCAAAAGGCTGCTATCATCGCTCCCAGACAGAAGAGTAAGTTACCTTGCACCATTTTACTGACTACCTATAAATAGGTAGTCCTGTATTTTCTTTGTAGATTCATGTAAACTAGTAATCATTTCGAAGCATCATACCTGTTCTATGTTTGACGTTTTGAACTTATAGAACACATTCTTGTTTGATCATCAGTATACTAAACCGGTGTCTTTGTAGTGGTTGGTGATTGGTCTTTCATTTCATCAAGTTGATAATAGTGCCTTCGTAGGCTAATGATTTGGATGCAAAGATGATCTGAAATTCATGTGTTTCTCCTAATGGAATCCTGCGTCATTCTAGAGATCCTTACCTTGATGTTATGTTTTCACTGTTTAAGGCAGCAGAGGAAAGAACTACTGATAGTTAACCTGTCTGTTTGAGGAACAAAAGACACCATTGGGTTATTTGGAGAAACAAGGAACAACAAATGCTTTGAACAACATACCCACATTGCGTGTACGCAGACGTTATCCTACCTTTAACGGATAGAGAGGTTGTTTTCGAGGACCCTCAGATTAAGAAAACGGTTTTCAGAGTACTGACAACAAAAAAGTAAAAGCTGCAATATATATTCTAAAATATAAATGTCTCTACTTCTTGACAGTTAGACTAGATTGAAAGATAGGAATAGGAGACATATTTTTTTTCATCAATTCTTCCAGAAAGTGCAAGACCAGAAACTATGCTTTTGATATGCATTTTTTATATTTGCAGGACTCATTACTTAACAATTCAGTTGATGGACCTATAGGAAACATACCCCAGAAAGGTAGGTGTAAGGTCAACCTAATTACATTCTATCCTCTCCTAAGACCCCACTTGTGGGATTTTATTCGGTATTTGTTACAAAACAATTAAGTTAATGGTTTACAGGAAACAATCTCTCTACCCCACAAAGGTAGGTGTGAGGTCTACGTACATCCTACTCTCTTTAAAATCCTACACATGGAATTATATTGGGTATGTTGTTGAACAATTCAGTTTAAGACCATTTCCTTGTTTTCTATGTTGCCCACCGTTGGTCAAACGGGGAAGTAAGATCTCTTGGCCACTTACAAAATGAATAAAGAGAAGTAGTCTTTTCAGATCCCTTTATTACGAAATGCGTTATCAGAAACACATCTTTGTAGCCAAACTAAACTATGACCTTACTAAACTTCTCAACCGCATTCATATAGGGCTTTCTTCTATCTGCATACTTTATGTGTCTCCACTTTCATTCCATATCCGGGTCTTATGTGTAAAAAGGCCATAAAACTAAAATAAAATAAAATTATAAGTGGCCTAAAAGATCAATTCTTTGGCTCAAACTCATGACCTATTCAAGGCGAACATTCTATATCATTTGTATGCTTTGCTCAAGAATTACCACGAACTTTAATGTAGTAGAAGGGTTATTTTCACTCCTTTTAGCGATAGTATTTTTTTTTTCGATTTTTCACCTGGTATCTGATTCTTGTATTGGAGTCTCGATTAATTTGAATTCGTGCCACCTTTTTCGCGATAATAGATGGTGAGCAATTGCTGCTGCTGCTAGTGAAAGTCAGACTGCTATGCTTTCTTTTTGCTTAAAATTACTTTGTCAAACCTGAAACACTGCTAATAAATGGATTGACTTTGACTGGCACAATGGATCTTTTAGAGACACATCTATGTAAAATAGTTTTGACTTTAGTGTATGTATCTGCCAGTTTATTGCTTGAGATGGAGTATGTATTCAATAACTTATCTTGGCATAGACAACTGAATTCAAAGCTAGCAATGCTAATGTTACTGTTTGCATGCTAATATTGACTTTTAAAAAACAATCTAGCGGTACGAGTGCAACACGTGATATGTGGGTAGACGCATGTTATTGGTTAACGCTTGCCACAAACAGAAGCCTGGTGTTTAAGTGAAGAAGGGTAGAAAGGCCAACCCGTAAATCTCGAGTCAACTGTGTTCTACTGGCCCTGGGGATTTCTCAATTATCAAAAATATTGAAACGGAAAGGACATTCATGACAACAAAAGAGACATTTAGTGGCAATAAAGTTTATTGCTGCTAGCGACAACTGAGTTAATGCTGGCATTCAAAGTCGCTAAAGACTTTAACAACCTTTATGTGAAGTGTTGGTTATAAGTATCATGTTTATTGTTGCCGCTAAATATAATATAGCGACAATTATATTATAGCTGCACAATCCTTTATTTGGTATAGTGATTGGTAGTTATTACTGATTGAATGGTTCAACAGTGACCCTTTCAGGCTGGGAAGGGGTAAGAACGAAGAAATTGTTTGCTTTTCTTCTCTATTTTTCTAGTACAGAGCTCTACAACAACACATCCAATGTAATCCTATAAGCGGGGTCTGTGAAGGATAGAGTGTATGCATATCTTATTCCTACCTCATGAAGTTAGAGAGACTATTTTCAAAAAACAGTTATACCGTTAAGTCGAATCCCTCAAGAGCTTTAAATGCCTTTATGATAGCCACAAGCTTCTCTTGATCCCCCTTCCCCCTCTTATCTCTTTGCTATGGAAGTCAACATATGACCTTGTCAACAACTTGCTAATAAATATAGGTAGACCATAAACTATATCACATTAGTTTCACATATGGAGTCTGGAGAGTGTAGAGCGTATGCAGATCTTACTTTTACCTCGTGGAGGTAGAGAGGTTGTTTCCGAAAGACTCTTAGCTTTAAGGTAGGTTTTGTTGTTGTAAAACCATATCAAACTGCCAAATAATTCTCCCCAAAACTAAAGTTTAACACTTACAAGAACAGAACAAAAAAAAAAAACTAATTTTCTTGATTTTACATGTTCAATACTTGACTATATTAAAATAACAAATATACTCTTAAAAAATGATAGTAGTACAATATGTGGGGACAAATGCAGCCTTTTTGACTACCGAATAATCTGAATCCATAACTTTCGACATGGAGTATAGAAATGCATCAAGAAACACTAGATCTGAACCCATAAGCTTACATTACAATGAATACAACGTTAAGAATCTTAAAAATTGAACGTATCAAATTTAAATCCTGAATCCGCCTCTGACAACTTGGAGAGTGATATCAGGGTGTTGTGGTTGCTTCTTTGATCTTTTTAATCGTTTTAACATCTGTCTTAAATGATTTAGCAAGTACCAATTCACTAATTCCACTATTAAAAATTGATGATGGCAATGTAACAGTTCCAGGACTAGCACCACCAAGAGCAGCTACACCAACTGCTTTTCTCTTATGATCAAAATTATACTGATAATGTTGTAGTCCTTTAGGAAACAGAAAAATATCCCCTGCTTTTAGTCTCTGAGTATACAGAATACCCTTCGTATCGACAAAACCAACCTCTAATACGCCTTCCAGGAGGAGAAAGAGTCCAGTTGCGCGAGAATGGTAGTGAGGCGGGTTCACAGAACCTGCAGGGAATTGAAGCACAGCTAGTGACACTCCTTGACCATTAAGAACTGGAAACTCTGCCTTTGTAGCCTTTGTTGTAGTACATTTATCTACTGATTTTTGAAATATACCGTGCATCGCGGTGTATGTGAAGTAATTGCCATCAACAGAGGTTTGATTCTCAGGGGACGTGAAATCTGAAAGGATGTCTGGATCACTTGCTATTGTTGTTCTTGATATGACAATTGTAAAAATTGAAATTATAAGCAATAAGGAAGATTTAGTGGAAATCCAGGCCATGCTTGATTTTTTTGTTTTGATGAAAAAAATATTTTCTAAGTTGATAAATTTTTTGATGGCTAACATGTTCAATTTATAGTGTGTTGTAAGTAGCATACCAAAATTATTGTATTATTTGGACCTAAATTGAATAATTTAGTTGCTGAAAAAGTCAAATGATTTATTCAATTGAGCAATTCTGTATTTCAAAAAGTTTCAAGACTTATTCAATTTTGACTTAAATTGAATGTGCAAGTGTACCAGAAACAGGTACTTGTTAAATTTGATAAAAAGTTGAGAGGTGCCGCGCTAATAAATGTGATGGGATGGATGGAATCGTTATACTTTTAAACGAGAAGGCTTGAATTTGAGCTTTGGAATGGATTTCGAATATTAAATGATTTTATTTAAAAGAATTGCTAGGGACATGAAGTGGTAAAGGAAATACTCATGCACAATATTAGTAATATATCATCACCAGAAGCCATATAGTCTGTTTTTATTAATGGCATGGTAAAAAAATTAGTGGATATATTTTTGAAAAAAACACATCAAAATTGTGACTATAAAGCAACAATTACAACAATAGTGAAATCTTACAAGTGCTATCTAGGAAAGGTAAACTGTAAGTAGATTTTACCCCTACTTGATGGAGGTAGAAAGGTTATTCCCGAAGGATATTGGCTCAAGTGCACCAAAATTGTGATTATACATGTTTGATCGATAAATACTATTACTCACTATTATGTATAAACAACACGGGTGAATTTAGGGTATCTGGTCTAGTAACTCTTATGTAGCCCCTAAATTTGTATTGAGAAATTCATTAAATATGTAAAATTTATCTATTGGAAACTCAATAACAAAGTAAACTCTTGATCCATTGGCATCCATGAAATCTACCTAAGGTTTGTTGCTCTCGTCATTGGTTGGATTCCCCCTATGCACTTATTATATATATGAGTATATTTTTTTATGAAATCGTTGAAAGTTCATAAACTTTAATTAAATTTTGAATCCGCCACAAACGAAAGGAAATAAGAAGGAAAGATGGTTAAAAATACCACAAAATGTTTCTTTTGACCGTCTTGGAACAGAAAAAGAAGAAGAAGGATTTTGCTTCAAATCAATACGTAATTTTATGTAGCAGGTATAAACATTGCTTTCTTTGATACTTTCTACTTTACCTAACCTTAGTTTTTAATTTCTTGGTTGTTTCAAGAATTATTCAAACAGTTGCCATGATGAAAAAGAAACTGTACTTCTATTGTTTTGACAAAATATTTAGTCGCACTTGATATTTACGTCAAATATATATGTATATTACGTTTATGAATATCTTTACTTTAGTTTGTTACTTAGTTTGATATATGAAACATTTTGTGCGAGTAAATTTAATATATGAGTATGGTATGCCACTCAATATTTTAATATATATATATATTTTTTATAAATACTAAATATTGCACTGAATACTAAATGCTTTTGATGTGCACAATGATCATCAAAATACTAATATCAAAATATCGAATTGTTTGATTTCAAAATGATAATTCAGTATTTATCAAAAAATGTACACCATATACCCGTGTTGAATATAGCTGCCCTCTAAATATTGTATTAAAATCTTATATTTAGCCAATTGTTTTACCTATTCTCACAAGGGAAATCACTCTTTGAAACAACGTATTCAGTGTAATATCACAAGTAGGGATATGAGGAGGGTACAAACCTTATCCTACCTGTAGAAAGTTTATTTCTAGAAATCTTTCAACTTATTAAATTAAGCATTTAACAATTTGTATATTTTTAAAAATATTTTAATCGACCAAACATGAAAAAATTGGACTATATACAGGGGCGGACCTAGGTGGACGCTAGAGGGTTCACCCGAACTCCCTCGTTAAAAAATTATACTATATACATAACGTCAAATTCTGATTTTATGCATGTATATATATTAAAATGAACCCCTTGAAAACAAAGTATAGGCTTGGCTCAGTGGATAAGTGGTTCAACAAATGCACCTAGGTCACGTGTTTGAATCCCATGGACAACATTTTTCCCTCCTTTAAATGCTTTGGAAAATTGAACTTTTTGGGCTTAGACTTTCTTCTTCTTTTTCATTATTTTTTCCTTTTGTTCCATTTCTTCTTTTTAATTTGTTTTTCTTTAAATTTATTAGACACATTCTTTTTATTTTTATTTTTTATTCTTTTTATATCTATTATTTATTTTGTTTCAACGTAATTCTTTTTTCATATACTAACTTAAACAACTCTTTTAGAAAATGATGAATTATATTTAACTAGAAATTAATGAGATAGATAATTTATTTTTCTAAAAAAAAAGGTAAATTAGATGTAATTGAATGAAGAAACTTAAATATCGTCAACATCCTTTCAAAAATATTAATTTATAGAATTACTGAAATTTCTTTTATATTTTTAATTCTATTTTTGAGAGATGATTTATTCATTATTTGTTTTGCTTACAAATTATGACTAACCTAGTAAATTGAACTATATGAACTAAAAAAATTGACGATGCTATTTATTTATCTTCTGAATATGCATTATAATATTAGTAACTCTATTCTTACACACTTTTAGAGAATCTTGACAATTTTTATAGTAATATGTGATTGAATGGATGCTAATTTAAAATTTTTAAAAAGTGAAAATTAAAGTAAGACATTACAAAATAAAAGTATAAAAAGCACAAGAAATTTTAAGAATGCTCGATGGAGCATGATAAAAGTAGAAAGAAATGATTAATATGGTATGATAAAATAAGTTAAATTTAGCATGATAAGGTAAATATATTTCTTCCCCATTTTGCTCCCTTTTTATTCATTTAATTTTCACGTGTTTTAAGAGTTAACTTATGTAATACAGTCGATCCACTAAAATTCTTATGAATGTATCTTTGTCCTCAATATCTTTGATTAGTTTAGTCTTTATTTTATGAACCAATGAAATATCTATGGTTCTTGTACAAAGAGCATGCCGAGGGACTACTATGATCACCGCGCACTTGCATACCACATGAACTTCTTCTTTATACTTTGAACCCCTTGAGCAAAAATTCTGGGTCCGCCACTGACTATATACACACCCTATATTTTGTCCTTTTCCTTGAGTTATTAACAAGATAATATTTATCAGTATGCAGCGTTATAATTGATAACAATGTTTAATTTTAAATCATTGAATGAATCGTTCAAAAGCTGTATAACCACTTTCATATTGAATAATATTTTGGTGTGCTATACAACACATTATAAATTAAACAACTTAACTATCAAAAAAATTGTCAAATTAATCAAACATGACCACAAATATCACAAAATCTTCCCTATTCCTTCTTATTTCAATTTTTACAATTGTCATATCGACAACAACAATAGCAAGTGATCCAGACATCCTTTCAGATTTCACGTCCCCTGGAAACCAATCCTTTGTTGATGGCAATTACTTCACATACACCGCGATGCGCGGTATATTTCAAAAATCAGTAGATAAATGTACTACAACAAAGGCTACAAAGGCAGAGTTTCCAGTTCTTAATGGACAAGGAGTGTCACTAGCTGTGCTTCAATTCCCTCCAGGTTCTGTGAACCCGCCTCACTACCATTCTCGCGCTACTGGACTCTTTCTCCTCCTGGAAGGCGTTTTAGAGGTTGGTTTTGTCGATACGAAGGATGTTCTGTATACTCAGAGACTTCAAATAGGGGATATTTTTGTTTTTCCTAAAGGATTACAACATTATCAGTATAATTTTGATCATAAGATAAAAGCAGTTGGTGTAGCTGCTCTTGGTGGTGCTAGTCCTGGAACTGTTACATTGCCATCATCAATTTTTAGTAGTGGAATTAGTGATTTGGTACTTGCTAAGTCATTTAAGACAGATGTTAAGACGATTAAGAAGATCAAAATAGCAAGCAAACAATCTTGATGTTTTAGCTGAGGGTCTTTCGGAAACAGTATGGTGTGTGCACATATCATTTTCCTCAGACCTCCCTCATTAGATTACACTAAATATGTTGTTGTTTTATATCTTTGTTGTTTTATGAACAATGATTAGTTAGTGAAGTATATAGGGTGTGAGCTCAATAAAATTATTTGGTTTCATTTATGTTTTACTTGTAGTATTTTGATTTGTTTCTAGTCCTCCTTTGTTCCTCGGAACCAACAAGAAGTAGTATAGAAATATTCACATGTTGTCCATCGATTAAGTCTTTTTGTCTGATTTAGTTAGGCCTTGACTCACCCTTTATGAATGAATCTTGGGGAGGAACCCTTATAGTCAAAAATCCATTTCTAAAAGAAATACATTGAACAAGATAGTTAAGGAGTTTGTTACTAGTTAAACTCTATTTGATATAATGTTATGTATGACTAATACATGAAAAATTATGATATTAGCAATGTAAGAAATTATAATGCATGCACTAACATAATTTTTTTAAAATAGGGATAAGGCACAAGTATCCCCTAGACTATAACCGAAATCTCAGAGACACACCTTAACTAAACTAAGGTCTTATTACCCCCGAACCTTTTTTTTTTTAATTTTGTACACCTTTTTAGCTTATGTGACATCCAAACATCTCCCACGCGCCTCAACTACATGGAGTCACGGAGTGTGCTACGTACGCCAAAAGGTGTACAAAATTACAAAAAAAAATGAGTTCAAGGGTAATAAGCTCTTTAATTAAAGCTATTCTCTGAGATATCAATCATAGTCTAAGGGATACTTGTGCCTTATCCCAAAAGAATACAAATATAATTGCTCGTTAAAATCTTTTTCGCATTCAATCTATTGTATTTAGCTATTTGTGGAGAGGATTTTGTAAAGAATTTTTTAATAGAAATTATATAACGCATGACATTTAAATCAAACATTGTATAAAAAATAATATCAGCATAAATAATATCAATATAACTCATAGAGTATTCAATTAACATTATTAATATACACAATATTTCACATTATTGTGCACTCCAGATATACCAAACCGTCCAAACAAATTATTTCTACATTACATTAGGGTCATTTAGTAGCTGATTAGAGTTATATAGATATCAATAATATATGAATTAGTTGGTTAAAGTTATGTAGATATTAATTTTACAAGAATTAATTATTCATGTATTAAATATACATATCTTAATTATTCCATCTTTTATCCTACATATAAAATAATATATAAAGTTTCTAAATTGTCAACCAAGTAATTAACTAATTTTCTATCTACTTACCAAACGTCATATAAATTATATGAAAAATAATATATGCATAACTTATTTCTTATCCCACAAAAACCAAACATCATATAAATTCTAGGAAAATTAACATATGCATAAACTTATTTCTTTTCCCGTCACCAAACTTAACCACGAAGGAAAATAATTACAGAAAAATTGATATATGCATAACTTATTTCTTATCTCACTACCAAACATGAGAATTAGAAGGAAATCAAGAAATTTATTCATGTAATTGTTTATTTACATAACGCGATAAACGATTACATGTTCATCTAATAAAATTCCTAATTTTTCTCCGGAATAGACATTCAGTGGTATACAAATATGTTTATAACTTATTTGTTATCCCGCTACCAAACTTAACCACACCTATAAATATGAGTAGTAGCATGAATTACGTGACGGCTAAACACACCCAATGGAGAAAGAGCAAAGCGAAGAAAATGAGAGCAATAATACTCGTACTTGTCTGTTGATGCTACCGGAGGGATGTATCGCCGAGATCTTCGCCTTTACGAGCCCACCGGATGTTTGCCGCTTTTCCTTAATCTCTACATCTCTCCATTCTGCCGCCGATTCTGATTCCGTTTGGGCAAAATTCCTGCCGTCCGATTATCCGTCCATCATTGCCAAATCACCGACTCCGATCCCCGATTTCCGATCGCTCAAGGATGTCTATATTTATCTCTCCGATCATCCAATCTTAATTGATGAAGGTCGCAAGGTAAAAAAATGGAAATCATATTAACTTGCTGCAATTTATCTACTTACTGGTTATCTAAATTGATAGTAGATCTGAATATCAACATTTGTATTCTCTTCCTTGCAAATGTCGTGAGAATTGAACGGAAAATTGTTTTAATTTTTTTTTTTTTTTGAAAGTTGTATATTCAATTTGTAGTCATTTGCTGAGCTGAAATGGTGAATCCAAAAACATTTGTATACGCTTGTCATTTTTTGCGTCAATTGTCGACTCACAACCACAAAATCATGCTCATTAGTCATAATTCGTTACCATCTTTGAGTTTTCCTTGGGAAGAAGGCTATAATTAAACTTGATAGGAGTAATTAAGCTCGTCATAATTTACGCCCCTACCTCATAAGCAACTGCTTCTTTGTTGCTCATATCTTTATTCTGTAAGTTACTATGAGCAAACATGTCTAGTTTTCATCTTGTTATCTTTCACCTGTTTACTTACTGTATATAGTCTGTTGTACAACTGATATTTTCACTGAATAAATGGACCAGAAAGAAATGCTACTTCTTAGGTGCAAGAGATCTTAATATAGTATGGAGTGATACACCAGACGCTTGGGAATGGACTTCTGTACCAGAGTCCAGGTTCGCCATTATCTTATTACTAATATATAATTGACTTGTCAATACTTAACTATTTTGGTATCATATTTTCTTGCAATCCTGTTTCGATTACTTCTCTTTTGAGCTGAGGGTCTTTTTGAAACAATCTCTCTACCCAACTAAAGTAAGAGTAAGGTCTGCGTAGATACCACCCTCCTCCCATTTGAGAGATTACTCCAAATATGTTATTGTTGTTGTTGAATTTAGAATGAAAATTTTGTAGTTGAATTGAAGCTATCTATGTTTTCTCCCTATTGATTGTGAAAACAGGTTTCCAGAGGTGGCTCAACTGAAATTTATTCGCTGGCTTCAAATTTGGGGCACAATAAGAGCTGGGATTCTATCACCACTGACATCCTACACAGCTTACTTTGTTTACAAGTTGGAAGATGATTCTTATGGGTTTGATACTAGACACATGGAGGTTTCAGTTGGAATTTCTGGTGTTGAATCTGCAAATGTGCGGATTGCTTTTTTGCATCTGAATCCTCGATTTATACCTGAGGATATGTACACGTCACCTTATACTCCACCCTCCCCTTATATAGGGTACTGTTGGATGGGGCCTGGTTGGCCTGGAATTGATTATGATCCTCCCGAAGATGTTTATTGGGATCATCATCCTAGTAACTTGAAGCTTGATAAACCAGTTCCTAAACTTAGAGATGATGGCTGGTTTGAGTTGGAATTAGGTAATTTTTTTATTGAAAATGAAGAAGATTGCATCGAGTTAAGAATGGAAGATGTGAAAACTGGTTGTACAAAACAAGGCCTTATTGTTGAAGGAATTGAGATAAGGCCAACAATTGCTTAACCATTTTACTGTTGTTATTCAATTCATGATTTAGTGAACTACTTGGTTTTGCCTTCTGAGGTTTTTTTCTTTGCTTGAATGAATAGTATAAGGCCAATCCATTGAATTTTTCTTAGCTCTTCTCCATTCTATATGTTTCACGAGGGTCTATTGAAATTAATTTTCTATCTCCATAATGTAAGGGTAGAGTTACGTATAGGTCACCCTATTTAGATTCCACTTATAAGATTACAAAACGTATATTTATCTCAAAAATCACCGGTCAATTGAGTGACTATCTCAAAAGCCAATCCCGAACAAGCCAACAGACTCACAACATTTTGCCATGGCTGTGTTATGTTGTTAAGAGGGGAGATAGAGGAGGATGTGTTCTTGGTGTTGTACATTTCCATCCTTTCAATCAAAGCTAAAATTTGTTACTTGAATGAAACTAAATCTTGTGAAATCATATTGAATATTTAACGGTATATTATATACCTTGCTAAGAAACAAATGTTTGATTTGTTTATGATCCTCCTTTGTTGCTCGGAACCAACAAGAGGTAGTATATGAATATTCGCATGTTGTTCATCGAACACGTTTTTTTGCTTGATTTAATTTATGTGAACAAGAAGTTAAAAAGTTTGTTATTAGTTATGAACTCTATTTGATATTATGTTATATATGACTAATACATAAAAAAAAATTGTGATATTAGCAATGCAAGAAAATGTAATGCATACACTAACGTGATTTAAAAGAAATACGATTGCTCATTAAAATCTTTTTTCTCATCCAATCTATTGTATTTAGCTATTTGTGTCTATCGTATTTAACTATTTGTGGGGAGGATTCTGTAAAGATTTTTTTAATAGGAATTATATAATGCATATTACTTTTAATATACGAAATTAAAATTGCGTAAGAAATAATATCAGCATAAGTAATACAAGCATAACACATATTCAATAGCAATAGTCAATTAACATTATTAATATACACCATATTTCACATTACCGTCTGTTTAGTAACTGGTTAGAGTTATGTAGGAATTAATAATATGTGAATTAATTATTAGTGAATTCATATATTATTTTATGCATTTATTAATTATATAAATATTAATTATTTATGTAATAACTATACATATATTAATTATTTCATATTTTATTCTGCATATAATATAATATATAAAGTTTCTAATTTGTCAACCCAATATCCTATTATAACATTATTAAGATACATCATATTTCATATTACCTCACCCTAAGAGGTCGTTTTGTAACTAGCTAGAGTTATGTAGGTACTAGTAATATATAAATGAATTATTAGTGAATTCATATATTATTTTATGCATGTATTAGTTCTACATATATTAGTTATCTCACCTTTTATTTCGCATATAATATAATATAATATATAAAGTTTCTAATTTGTCAACCCAATATCATGTTGGGTTCGAAAGTTATTAGGGTGTCATGCGGAAGCTTACAATTGCAAATCATATGCTGATAAATTAGACGACACATAAAACTATACTAAAAGCCATAATATTATTATTTGATATGCACCAATTGACCTACATAATTAAAAACTAATTAAAAACATAAAAACTGTAGAGAGAAAATCTCTCCATAAACAAAACTCTCTAAACGACTACATTGTAGATTCTATTGTGTTTTTTGGTATGAGAAGATGATATCCAATTTATAGAATTCCAGACTTTTCCTCTAAGGAAAGAATAAACCAAATATGGAAGAAAATTATATTTTCCTTTCAGGAAAAGTTAAAGCATTTATGGTAATACTTTAACTTTCCTTCAAAAGAAAAATAAACCTCAAATAAGATAAGAAAATCAGGGCAAAACTCTAACAAATCTCCCCCTTTGACTTGAATTCTCTGGCAAAATAATCTTGATCCTCTTCCTTCACATAATCTTCATGTATCACTGATGCTTACCATGACTTAAGAATTGATATGGGTTAAATATTGGAGCCCTGTGTTAAAAGTTATAAGTAGGGTTGAAAGTAGAGCTCATGCGTTAAAAGTGATATGTATGAGTTGAAAGTGAGGCTAATACGTTAAAAGTAAGATGCATGAGTTAAATGGAGAAGTCTGAGTATTAAAAGTTTATAGAAGTTGAAAGTTGGAACCCATGTGTTAAAGTAATCACGTGCCCTTTATTTCTGCTGCTTCTTATGTTTTGTTCAAGTCATGCATTTATGCACCTGGTTCATATTTTGTCATCATCAAAAGCATTTGTATGACCAAGTCATTTCTCATCATATTTAACTACCTCAAGTCTATCTACAAATTTCTTCTTAACATGTGTCACAACTATATATGTATTTACAGTGATGCCTTTAAATAATTTCCAGTTCCTTGCTCTCCAAACCTAGTATATCATTGCTCCGCACAATGCAACAATAAGTTCCTTGTGAAACTATTGCCAATTCTTCTTTCTGAGTCTATTTAGAATATGTTTGACAGTTCCAGCTGGAATAAGTGTCCCAGGCCATTGTTACAATTCCGTTTTGACTCTCACTGTCCATTTACAAGTAGAAAACAGGTGAATACGTGTCTCCTCTACTGATTTATCACACAAACAACATGTGTCATCCTCCACTCGAATATTTAATCTCTTGAGTCCTCTTTGGTTAGTAATCTATCTTGCATAGCTGGCCACAATATAAATCTATGCTTAGGTTGAGCAAATTTAGTTCAGATTAAGTCAGACACTCTAAGTCTAGCATGTTGCCCCAATGGTGTATTATAACTCTGTGTGAGTGAGTACTTTCCCTCGGGAGTGAGCAAGTAAGCACCAGATGAATATATATCAAATCTGCATCTCTACTTTCAAGGCATTAACCTTCTTCCAGTACCAACTTGAGTCCAATGGTGGAGTATGTACCAAATTTAACACGTCTTGCAGCTTACAAAATTCCACAAATTTTCAAAGTCTACTACTGGCAGAGTGCACAAATTTTCAATGTCTACATTAACCATGAAAGAAATGCAAACATAATACTCCGTCTATCCAATAATAGTTGTCCATTATTGACTTGACACACCTCTTAAGAAACAATAAATAATGGAGTAATATTATTATATTATCCTTTGACTTTATTAAAAATATGTTACTCCATCCGTTTAGAAAAGAATGGACAGTTTGACTTGGACCGAAGTTTAAAAAGAGAATGAAGACTTTTTAATTTTGTGGTTCTAAATTAAAGTTATGTCAAATGTACCAAAATGCCCTTTAATCTTATGGCCTTAAACATGCCACGTGAAAAGTTGAAGTTAAATTGTTGCTAAAAAGAAAAAGGGTCTTTCTTTTTTAAACAGACTCAAAAGGAAATTAGACCATTCTTTTTTAAACAGAGGGAGGAGTATATGATAAATAGTGGAGTTGTTGGAATGTATGCGTCCACCAGTAATCACAGGAGCAGGTCCTCCGACAAAATTAAAGTGCGAAAAATAAATAGCACAATGTAAATCAGGCACAAGAGTTTTACGTGGAAACTTCCTTGCTCAAGAGAGTAAAACAACAACCTGTCACACAAGATTTTCAACTTTTTTCACTAATCTCAAGAAAAAGTGAATACAGATTACAACCACAACAATGAGACCAAACTCTTTGTCTCACACTAAGTAATACTCCTATTACTTATTGAGTCAAAGCAATGCATCCATTGGCCACTATATTAACTATCACTAATTAATATAGACTTCAAACCATAAGACACAAAGTTAACTCTAACAATGTTCTTACCCTCACAACACACAAGAGTTTGAAACGTTTCTTATAAGAGTGAAACAAATCCTACAAGTTTAGTACTGTTAGAATAGAAATAAGTATTTCCTACTTAGAATAGGAATAGGAATAGGAATAGGAATAAGAATAGGAATTCTAGTTGGAAAAGGATTCCAATGTAGTGTCTATAAATAGGGTCTCAATGTAATTATTTAGATACACAAT
>JAJOOR010016892.1:0-17442 GCA_036250505.1 Solanum acaule
TGTAGCAAAGATTGATCATCCTCAATTTTAAACTCAATGAACCTTGTATGGTTACCTTGAATCGAACAAGGATATTTTCCCGAAATATCCATTTGAATATTTTCACTAGTTGTACCCATTTTCTCATGCAATAATTCAACCAATTCAACATACTTCATTGAAGTATACATGCTAATAATCATTCTAGCACATTCAGTATACCTGAATCCGTTCATTTCAGTAATTATTTTGCCACCCCAATACAAAGCAACCATCACATTAGGTTCAAAATTCGCCATTTTTATTCCTACACATAAAAATAAGTCATCTTTTTAATTAATAAATCAGAAAAATAAATTGAAAGCTATGGTAAAATAATAACATAATATGATATATTGACTTGACTTATTTAATTCATACCTTAGTGAATATTGTTTCAAAATTGGGCTACACAAACAAAAGCTTGATTGAATATTGTTGGAATGTGTTCTGTTACAACAAGGTTTATTTTATAACCATATGTGTGGTCATTTAAAAAAATGAAAAAGTTGACTTTAACATAGTGTCGTAATTGATAGTCACGATTTAATGTAAAAACGTGATCTACAGTAACGTTTTATGATCTGTAAGATTCCAACATAGTACGATTTGATTCTTAATTTGCAGAATTCAATGACCCGTGATTAAATCTACATAAAACGTTACTGACAGTCACGTTTTATATATAAAACGTGACTGCCAGTAACGTTTTATAATCTGTAAAATTTGCAAGATTCGATTCTTTAATTGCAGAGCCCGTGACTCTCACTTTAGTTGTAAAACGTGATCTACAGTAACAAAATATAAAACGTTACTCAAAGTAACGTTTTAGCTCTAATACGTGATTCAAGATAACGAAGTATAAAACGTTATTCACAATAACGTTTTATTTCTGTTTGCTCCGTGAACTTTTGCCTTTTTCCCATTAAATTTTTTAAAATAAAATAAAGTATAAAACGTTACTGTGAACCACGTTTATACTAGTTTTGTAAAAAAAATTTAAAACATACTATTTTGGTGAATTGATTTAAACAATGACTTATTTTGGTCAAAACTTCTATAGATTGTTACAAGTAGTGAATTTTTTCCTTTGGTATTTTCATTTTCCTTAATTTCTCTTCCCCACATGGAGTAGGAGCATATGATTCGTCGTACGAAAGCATTAATCATAAAAATAGACACGTACAAAGAGTTCACTTAAGTAATAAGTCTTTTCACTATTTATTTCGAGATGGTGACACATGCATGCACGGAAAAGTTAAAAATCAATTTTTTTCAGTAAATAATAATATATTCAGTGTAATATTATAAGTGACAGTGATTTATTTTCCTCTATCTAGTAAGTCCCGCATTTGTCTTTAGTAATAACAATTGTTTTTTAACAAGAGAGGTTTATATTTATTCCTCAATTTTTGACAAAGTAAACAATTACCCTAAGTTAGAGCTCCATTAGAGGTCAAAAGTGGCAAAAATGAGACTTTTTTCCTAATAATTTGGCCATTTTCCGTTCCTTAAAGTTATTCAATTTCGAATATCACCAAATAAAATTGACCATTTTCAGTTTTCATTCCTCGTTGCTTTCGCCCCCAACTAAAACATATTCCCCTCCGACTCAAATTAAGTGTTATCTTAGTAAAAAATACGTTTATTGAAAAATCAATTAGTTTACTTAACTATTTTTATTTAATAAATATCTCTTGAAAATTGAACACTATAAAAAAGATAAAGTATAAAGGTATACAATAAAACCTCACCAAATTAATACAAGTAGATCATAAAATATTATTATTTCGTAGATGTATTATTTAATCGATAAATTAATATTTATTGACTTAAAGAGTGTTTTGAGGTTCAATGAAGATTAATTTTGATTATATCAAAATCATTGTATCTTACTAATTTATGTATTATATTTATTGAATTTACATAAAAAAATATTTTACACCATCTTACTAAATTATGTATCGTATTTATTGAATTTATATGAGAAAAATAATTCATTATACATAATGTACAATATATGTGTATGATTTATTGTAATATATTTTTTTGGTTAAATAATTCTTTATAAAATAAATTTCATTGTCTCTTAATAATAAAATATTAATATTCATTATATTTTTACTAAAAATATTCAATGTATGATTATATAAGCAACAAAGTAAATTTCTTGAAGTCATATTCAAAAATGTCTTTTCATTTAAAATTTGTCATATATCAACAATGACATTTGTTTTTGATGTTATATGAATTTTTGTACTGTCCTGGCACTGTACAGGGCTTGTCTCCTGGATCTTGCATTAGCTATTCATCTTCTAATAACAACATAGTAACTAGACTTTCTGGATTGAAAACAGCAAACGTGATTCGATGATTAGCAATAATCTCTTGGCTGTAATGTCTTAAAAGCCAACACTCCTCTGTAATTCAAAAGATTTTAAAGCTTTTGATCTCAAGCATAACAAGTGATGGTTCTTCCTTTATCGCTGAAGTGTGTGTAGTAAAGCTATATTATACTTACATTGCCAAATTGAACTGTTTCTACTCTTTTGCTTTTGCTTAACTGCATGCTTTTTTGTTAAACTTTTCTTTCTTTTCCTTTGCGTGGAATGTGGTTCTTAGTAGGCGTTTGGTCATGCGATACCATATCATGATATGGTATCGTGAGATGGAATCAGTGTTTGGACATGCGATTTTACGCTGATTCCATCTCATGAGATGTGATTCCATATTCTCCAAAAACCATTATATGGTAATTCCATATCATGATTTGAGATATTTTAAAACAAAAATTAATTCACGAGTTTATATTTTGTTAAAACAACTCCACATGTATATCTACTAATCATTTATTTCATATGTAAATAAAATTTATAATCACATCATTGCTTTTTAAAATTTATTATTCTCACCAACATATAGTCACTTTAACCCACACCAACCGATTGTTAAAGTGATGAAATATTTATGATCTATGAGCATGAAAATATAGTTGCGGATGATATTGACCAACAAATGGCTCAAAGTAACAATGTTGGTTCGTCTTCTTGGTCACATGATCGAGAAATGCAAGTTCAACGTGAGGAAATTGTCCATACTATGTGGGAGAATTATATTAAAGACTAGTACACTACAATTTATGTTCAATTTATTTTTATTAAATTAAAGTTAGATGAAACAATTACTTAAGTGGAGAACAAATAACTTTGTAATAATTTATTATACGATTTTATAATTTTTTGTTTATTTGATAAGATTGAATAAACAATTGGAGCTATTTTAATAGTTTGACAACTTATGATATTTTTATGTTTATGAGAAAATATTCAACACAAAAAATTCATATCGCATGTCCAAACAAAACTTCAATTTTATCTCATGATTCTATATCTGATACCATATAATAATTTCATATCATGATACCATATTGCATGGTCAAACGGGCCCTTAGATTGCCTTGGAAAATAAGATGAAGAGGAAATAGACCTCTATGATCAAGTAGGCAACTTGCAGCGAGTAAAACAAAAGTATGCGTTTACCAAACCCACTCCAACCAAAAAAAAGAGAGAAGAAATTACTGATTTTAGTCAATTCTACTTTTTTGTGGCTATAAAAGAAAGAAATTCCCCTATTGACTTGACGGTGGCGAAATGGTCTTGTGGACCCTTACTTGAGTTTGTATTGTAAACCCTTCTATTAATTGAAACAGTAAAGTAATTAATAAATTGAGATGGAGGTTAATATATATTATAGAGTATACTGCTCCCTCCATTTCAAGAATTACTCATTTCTACCTTTAGTAAGAATTTAATTTTAAAATGCTCATTTTATTCCTAATAAAATAAATTAGGGGTCACACAAACATGTATGATTTATTTTATATCACAAGTTTCAAATTTTTTAATTTCTTTTATAAATTTCGTATAAAATTCAAACTAACTCATATAAATTGAAAAGTGGGAGTGCACAATATCACTACATATCTTATCGTCTTTTACTTAAATTGGAAAAAATAAATTTATAATTACAAATCTTTAAAAACATTCGATGTATGATGGTAACAAAATAAATTATATAAGCAACAAAGGAAATTTCTTGAAATCATATTCAAAAATGTCTTTTCATATAAAATTTGTCATAAAATCAACAATGACACTTATTTTGAAAAAAAATTATTCTTATTAGGTAACACTATGTTGAAATTGAAGGAGTATTTTGAAATTTTCCTTAACAGATTTATTATGGCAAAAAGGATTTGCTCATAAAAAGGAGGAACAAACGGCAAAAGAAGAAAACATTACCAAGAATAGCCCTTTAAAAGTGAGACAAACAAGGAAATTTCTTGGCTTACAAATAATGAACGGTTTGGGAGGAAAAAATAAATAGAATGTATCGAAAACATCCTAAAGTTGAGGTAAATTATTAGTTTTGTCCTTTAACTATTGACAGTCTTAAAAATACCCCTTTGCTTGATTAATTAAATTTAGATACGCCCTCAATATACTCCCGATTTGCCACATGACATAGCAAGTGGTGTCAAACTCTTGTAGTAGCATGTGACTCGTAATAAGAAATCGAGAGAAGTGTTGAAAACACTCCTAAACTTGACCAAAATTTAGGATTGTATTTCATCCATATTGCCAGATCGGGGGTGCATTTAAATTCGGTTAGTCAAGTAAAGGAGTGTTTGTAAGGTTGTAAATAGTTCAGAATGAAATTAAAAATTCACGTCAAATTTAGGGGTGTTATCAATATTTATCTAAAAAAACACAAGCAAAAGGCAATTACAAGTAACTATTAACAATAAAAAAAAACAAATGTACATTGATATTTAAGCACATTCTCCTTAAAGTGATCTACCTTTTGTTTTCTTGTTTTGGCAGTGAAGTTTGGTTATCATTTGTTGAGTTTGGTAAACAAAACAACATAATATAAATTACTCACTTTAACACAAGATTTCTCAAGAAAAAAAAAAGATGTATGACATTGAGAAGATCAAAGTTGCAAGAGAACTTCTCAAGTGTAGTATAGAGAAATCAAGAAAATTAGGAGTTGAAATTAGTGAAAGATGTTGGAGATTAGAGAGTTGTGAACAAAGGCTTGATTTTTTATCAGTTGCTCTTAGAGACTTATCATGTAAATGTACATTATATAAGATGAGTACTCATGATGTATATAGAGTCATTGGTCCTGCTTCTTCTGTTGTTATGATATTTGATGTTATATGTGGATTTGAAAAATCTCTTTCAACTGATGATGTTTCTGATGATGTGTTAGCTTATCTCACAACTGTTAAACGGATGGAAGAAGCACTCGGTTTACTCACCAATAACTGTAAACTAGTCGTGTCTTGGCTTGATACTAGTAGTTGTTGTGATTCATCTTGGTATGTTAGGAAAGTGAACAAGTGTTTGAGTATAGTTAGAGGATTGCAGGGTACTGAGGAACGTTTTCGTGCTAAAGGTGGAGTGTTGATGGTCGCGTTAGACAAGGTGGAGATTGAATTTGCGTCTATGTTAAGGGGCATAACACCATTGTCTGTGGCTTTGCCTGATGTTATTCGAAATGTGCAAGGTGTTGTTGAAAGATTGAGTGTGAATGGTCGGGTTGAGAAATGTATGTCTGTCTATGTTGAGGTTCGGAGTTTAAACGTGAGGAAAGCTTTAGAAGGGTTCGATTTGGATTACCTGGAGGAGATATCATTGACAGAGTTTGACAGTGTTTTGAGTGTAGAGCATTATATTGATCAATGGGACAAACACTTGGAATTTGTTGTGAAATATTTGTTAGACACAGAACACAGGCTTTGCATTGAGGTGTTCCGTAAAGCAGCATTTAAGGATAGATGTATGGAGTGCTTTGCAAGAGTTGCAGTCCAATCTGGGATTCATTCTTTCATCAAATTTGGCAACATGATTACGGAAGGTAAGAAAGAAGCAATCAAACTGTTGAAGCTATTGAACATGTTTGGTTCTCTAAACAAACTACGATCCGATTTCAACAGGCTTTTCAGTGGAAGTGCCTGTGGTGAAATCCAAACTCAGACAAGGGATCTGATCAAGAATGTTGTGAATGGGACTTGTGAAATATTTTGGGAACTTTCCCTTCAGGTGGAACTGCAGAGGCCAACTAGTCCTCCGGTGGATGGTAGTGTTCCGAGGCTGGTTAACTTTGTCGTAGAGTATTGTAATCAGCTGCTTCAGGATGAATATTGGTCCACACTTATCCAAGTTGTGGAGATACGTCAAGGTTGGAACCACGAGAGCTTCGAAAAGGGGCTTCTTCTAAATGAAATGCAGAACATAGTAACAGCACTTGGGCTCAATATAGAAACTTGGGCAAAGAGACACGAGGACGCCTCTCTTTCTTCTTTCTTCTTGATGAACAACCATTGGTACTTGTGCAAGTACACGAGGGGAACGAAATTAGGTGAGCTAATGGGAAATGAATGGGTTACAGGTCACGAGGAATACATGGAGTACTGCGAGACAATCTATTTGAAAGAGAGCTGGGAGAAACTCCCAGCCCTTATAAATGAGGAAGGCCTAGTGTTGTTCCCAGGAGGTAGAGCCATTGATCGACAAGTAGTTAAAAAGAAACTCAAGGAATTCACTGAGGCCTTCGATGAAATTTACAAGAAACAATCCAATTGGGAATTGTGTGACAAGGGGCTAAGATGGAGAATACGCCAACTTGTATTGCACGTTGTCCTTCCTTCTTACAGTAGTTACCTGGAAAAATACGCGTCCTCCATAGAATTTGAGGTTACTAGTACTGCAGATCAACGCGTAAAATACACAGCTAAGACCTTGGGAAATATGATCACTTGTCTATTTGAACCAAAAGTGGGAAAATATGACAGTAGCACCAAATGCACAGAATTGAGTGACAAGGTAAACAATAGCTTTGTTACTAATCAATTTTCCTCCACACCAGCAGCAGCATGAATTAGGAAGCTGTCAACAATTACTCGAAAGGTGATTAGTTCATCGATAACTCCTCTTACATAAAGTCGATTAGTTTTCCAACCTTTAATCCTGAACAACTAGCTAGGTTGTTAATTGTACATGGTTTATGCATACACCTATTATCTTTTTAGGAGTATTATACTTCTCTAGGCAAAATTCTAAACTGATGATAATTATATGTTGTGTTATGTAATGTATATAACATTATAAATCCTATAATACTATGTTTTAATGGCTCAATTGCATGTTGTGTTCTGTTCTTACTAAGGTATTTGGTCTTTTTAACACAGGAAATTAAGTTGGTATCCTCTGTACATTTGGTATGTTAGTTCCAACCACCTTGAAACCTGACCATAACAAGTTTCTTTTTTAATTTAAAAGGTAAAGTTTTAGACTAACAACCTATGTTGTTCATGTCCTCCAAAGATGTTCCGTTACTCGTGTTAAATCCTTCAAAAATGCAAGTAGTATTCAGGGGCGGAGCTAGAAGTCTGGATACGAGTTTTGGACAAACCTAATAGCTTTTACTTAAACAATGTAACTGTATTAAGAAATTCATTAAGTATATACTCAATGGATTTAATCCACATAGAAAACATTTGTTACCACGCGCGTGAGATTTTTAAAAATTGTTGTGAAAAGTATCAAAATGACACAACAAACGTCTACTATGAATTTTTAAAATACGCAAGGTTTATTTGAGGTGTGTAAATGATTTGAATCGGAACTCTTGAAGAGTTTTAAAAAAAAATAGTAGATTACATGTGGAAAGAAGTTGAAATAAAATCAATTGCATATTGCAAATGGAAATTTGATATAAATTTATTTATCCTAACAATTATTATCAAGTTTTCTGGATATTCAGGACATTCATCTAATCGACATAAAAGTTCTACTCAGATATATTATCCATTAAAGAGTTACTATTATACCATATAGCTTTATATAGAAATTAAACCGTATAACAATTTATGAAGCAAATCATGAATGTACTTGTTATAATTCCAACAATATTATATGAAGATATAACTCTATCAAAGAATTGGAGGCACAAATTGATTAAATAATTTATCAACTAATAATTTAACAAATCTGATCACAAAATTTGTCACTACCTCAACTTGTGTTAAGTTGTTATACAAAATTGAAGTACATCATCTTCAAGAATTGTGTGATGCTTTAATTAGGGGGAGCAAGATACACATTGTACTCTCTATTTTGAACCAAGATTCTATCCCATTATATTTTTTTAGTACAATTTTTAATAAAGTAGCTAACAATGTGTATTACTTGATACATGTATTTTTTTCTTCATTAAGATTTTATTCCATCAATTTTTTTTCTAATAAAATTTTAACAAATATAAGTATTTACTAATGAGCATTCAAGAGAGAGTATTGTAGGCTTGTAGCTACACCATATTGTAAATATACATTACACAATTTTTTAAATAAGCTTGCAATCGATCAAACTTACAATCAAACAGACAACTTACAAGTAGCTTATACACCAATTTGTGTTATTTTATAAATAAGAAGTTAATTAAATTTATTTGTACATCAAAATAAAAAAAAATCGATTTCTTTTCTCTCAGCTTCTTTCACTATATTTCTAATTGTCTTGATATGTTATCTTTATTTTCATTATACAATGTTAAAAAAAAAAAAAAAAAACTCAAGATTAACTAGCAACGTGAAACAATCACAAGGACCGAAATCAAAATTTTCTAAATAAGAATTATAGGGATAAATATAAGGGAAAAGGGTAACAAATGCTCTTAAACTATGTGAAATGAACAAAAATTTCCTTGCAATCGATACTTTGATTCAAAAATGTCCTTGCAGTAAATACTTTGGTTAAAAAAATGCTTAAATAACTGTAAAGACATTTTTGGACCAAATCATAAACGGGGGACATTTTTATTCATTTCACATAATTTAACGACATTTTTGATCCTTTACCCTAAATAAAATATAAAATACAGTTGCAATTATCCCTTCCATTTTTTCCATAAGGGTGTTTTGGTAATCAAATTTGCGACCATTATACAAAAAATACCTTTTCGAGGAAGAGCGATCGAGAGCGGCGGAGAAAAATGGCATCGAACGCAGCAGCACCATTCTGGAGATCAGCAGGGATGACTTACATAACCTATTCAAATCTCTGCGCTAATCTTGTTAGGAATTGCCTTAAGGAACCTTACAAGGCTGAAGCCCTTTCCCGTGAGAAGGTCCATTACTCCATCTCCAAATGGGCTGATGGCAAGCCTCAGAAACCCAGTAAGCGTTCTCACCTCTTTTTTTTTATTAATAATGGTGGTTGCTTCCTAATAGTATAGATCTTTGTGCTGAAGGGATTTTATTGGGATCTGTCTGTGTGTGAGGTTAGAGTTTTGAGATTTCCTCTTACATTTATATTCATTTTGTATTTAATCGTCCGTTGAGGTTCTATACTCCCTCGTTAGAATGAGTTATATAATGCAATTGCAGATCAGATAGTTAGGTCAATAGTTTCTTAGGTTGTGTTTATGTTTACTATTACTCTTTTATGGAAGTTGGACTATGACAACCAGCAATAACAATATACCCAGTGTAGTGGGGTCTAGAGAGGGTGATGTGTACCCAGCTTCGTTCCTACAGTGTGAGAGGATGGAGAGGTTGTTTTTGATAGACCTTTATTCAAATAAACGCATAGAAAAGATAGTACAACAAGGAAATGTTTATTGAAGAACCATGTAGAAAATATTGGAGAAAACAACAGTAGCAACAATAATGAAATGATAACTGAAACAAAAGAAACAAGAAGTAGTAATAAAATTGAATAATAAGGCAGTATGGGAGGAATAATGATAATGCTGAGAAGGAAAACTAGACAATGATCAACTAACAAGTATTTCTTATATTCGCTTTTCGCTTTTGAATTGACCGTTCAGAGTCTTCTAGTTTCTGTGAAGGGTGATGATAGTTTGTCATTGAGACACACTTTCATCTTGCCTTTATTTCCACAAGGATAAAGATAGTCTCCTTTGTCGGAATAAGAATACAAATGGATACCTTTATCTTCATGCGGATATAGATCAATGATTTTTCCCAACTAGCTGCAAGGTCATATATCATAGCTCTTGACCATTGGTGATATTTATACTTTAATCCGTCAGCTATTGTCTACAAGCAACACCATATTTCTGCCTTTCACTCTTCTCCACTTAAATACCAGGCCTTTTTATACGGAAATGTTTGAACCGGTGATGTGCGCCTAACCACACATCACACATTGCCCTCTTAAAGCCCTGGGGGCAGTACCGTTAACCTGTCTCAAAATGTTATTTATATTGGTTTCATATGATTTAATAAAGACATTGTAGTTAATGAGATTTGATGTCATCAGTTTTTCACTTAATTGTGGTTTTCCTCTGCTAACTTTGCTAGTTTGACTTTGCTCACATTGCCTGTATGAAGCCCAGATAAGATGGGAGGTTTGTGATTGTTTGGCAGCCAGTATAAAACCAGCTAATTCATGATGAATCCTTACAATTCAAAGAGATGAATTTACATCGAGAATTGGTGGGTAGAAAGGATTGATATAGCTGATTTCTAGTTGTTTAAGACTGAGGCGTAGCAATTGTTGCTGTTGAAAAATGTATTCTCAGGTTGTTGAACTGTCCACCTTAATTTTCCTGTTTCCTTTTGTAAATATCCTCACTGACAAGCTTTGGTGTGAAGTGTGGGGTTAGATGTCATCACAACTGCACAAAGATATCCATATCCCAAAAGGTCATTGTGTCCATGTTTAGGGGGAATAGGGAACAAAACTAGGTCATTATCTAATACATTTGTTCGGCAACAAACTCAAACATGAAGGGAACATGTTCAATGATTGACCTTTATTAGATTGTGAGTCTTTTACTTTATTGACCACAATAAACATGCATTCACTGCATGACTAAGATTCAATTTTCCTTGACAACTTGGTGCATTCGTTTTCCTTCCCCCATAGTACAAGGTTGATTTTTCGAACTTTCTGCTTAGACAATAGCAGAAGTACATAAAGGAAGAAGAAAATTAAGTGATGATGCTACCTGCCACTACTAGTTGTTGTAATGTGTAGGTTTAATACTCATGTGGTTCTAATTGGAGTTTGTACATGTTAAAACTGATAAATCAGTTGAATCTGTCAAGAATAGTTGAATTGTATTTTATCCATTTTCCAAAAAAAGAATTGTGTTTACATGTTGTATGTAGCACTGATACTATATTGATTGTTAGATAGTATTTTGGTGACAATGGTATCATGTCTAGCTTGCACATACTTTTGGTGAATTCACATGGTACGTATTACACTTCCCATATAGATATTAAATTCGTCTTGCCTGCTTAAGTTTAGGTTTAAGTAGATGGGTGTATGCACATAGGAGGTGAACCTTAGTTCCCAAGGTTGTTACTCCTGTTCTTTGACCACTAGGCCACCCTCTTAGGGTCCTGGGTTATTGACTAATATTTGCCTCTCAAGATTGAACTAGCGAGGATGATGGTGGATGAAAAGCTTGCATGAAGGGAAAGGGGATGTGATATGTGGCCAATAAAAAAAGAAGTGAAGGCCATATGCTTGTATCCTATTGTCATTCTTTTTTTGGATGAAGACAATTATTCATTTATAATACGAGGAGAACCCAGCATACAAGATGTAAATCCCATTGTCATTATATCCCTTTACTTTTTGCTTGGTGAAGAATACCAGAGTATCAGGTTCTTGTTTCAACATGATTACAGTGTGTTCTTTTTCCATTTTTGCAAGAGTCAAAAGGTGGGTTGGCTGGTCCGTTTATGTGTTCATTGCATACTTTTTATCTTATTTTCATGGCAAAAGCTGCATCTTCGGTCTTCTAACAAATGCTTCTGCTGTTCTTTTTTACAGCCCTCCGCTCTGATACTCCTGAAGACTGAAACCGAGGGTGGATCTTGGGATTTTTTTTTTTGATGTTATATGAATTTTTGTACTGTCCTGGCACTGTACAGTGCTTGTCTCCTGGACCTTGCATTAGCTATTCATCTTCTAATAACAACATAGTAACTAGACTTTCTGGATTGAAAACAGCAAACGTGATTCGATGATTAGCAATAATCTCTTGGCTGTAATGTCTTAAAAGCCAACACTCCTCTGTAATTCAAAAGATTTTAAGCTTTTGTTCTCAAGCATTAACAAGTGATGGTTCTTCCTTTATCGCTGTAGTGTGTGTCGTAAAGTTATATTATACTTACATTGCCTAGTCTTATGTGAAATGAAACATGATTCTAATACTAGTTGTGGCTCTAAAGCACAGAAGGGCTGCAGCGTGCTGTTCGTAAAGCTGAATTGAACTGTTTCTACTCTCTTGTTTTTGCTTAACTGCATGCTTTTTTATTGTTTTGACGGTTAAAAAAGTATAATGCTAATACTTTTGAGTCTTGTGTTGTTTAATGTATTAAAATGTTGTTAAAAAAAAAGATATTTTGTAAACAGATTAAGAAGAGAAGTAATTCAAATAAATTGAAACAGTAAAGTAATAATTGAGCTGGAGGTTAATGTATATTATAGAGTATACTACTCCCTCCATTTCAAGAATGACACATTTTTACCTTTAATAAGAATTTGATTTTAAAATAAATTAGGGATAACAAAAACATGTATGATTTATTTTAGACTACAAATTTCAAATTCTTTTATTTCTTTAATAAATTTCATGCAAAATTCAAACTAACTCATGAAAATTGAAAGGCGGGAATACAATATCACTACCTATCTTATCGTCTTTTACTTAAATTGGAAAAGTATAAATTTATAACTACAAATCTTTCAAAAAAATTTAGAACCTTCTTCTTCCTCCCTGTCGCCGGCCTGTTGATGCTTCACGAACGGATTTTTCTATGTATTTATGTCTCTACTATTATATACACTATGATTCGATTCGCCGACTGGTTGTTTTCTCTGGTATGTACAATCAACTGCAATTTTCCTTCTATTATACACTATGATTCGATTCGCCGACTGATTGTTTTCTCTGGTATATACAATTAACTGCAATTTTCCTTCTGTATGTGCTTTTTCTTGTTTTTTTTTTTTCACATTTTGTGAGATATTTGATCTGGGTTTCTTATATTGTTTGTTTTTTATATTATTTTGCTCAATTAGCCCCCCCCCCTTATGTGTCTGAGCTCTGAGCATCTTACATTTGATTCATTGAGGTAATGTTAGTAAAATTATCAACTAATTTAAGTTATGGGTTTACTGAAATTTAACCCAAATTATGATTTTATCAGCTGTATACAGTTGGCTCTTTTTTTCAAGTGTTTGAGATGGGATCTGTAGGGGACAAGCTAGACATTGAATCTGATGAGGAGATCCCCTTTAGTTCATCTCATGCTACAAATAAGACAGAGAGTTTGCATTTTGAGTCAGCTCATATGGCGTCGCCTAGAAGTTTTTACTTGTCGAGAGTCTTGAGGAAGATGCATCAGATCAGCTATTTTAGCAGTATATACATTGTGATACTCAAAGCAAAGATCAATGTTTTGCTTCCTTTTGGACCATTGGCGATACTGCTACACTATCTTACGAAAAAAGATGTATAAAGTCTCAAGCTTTTGCCATTTACCTCAATTGAACTTACCTCTTTTTTTTTCTTACTTTATTTATTGTGCTTTTCTTTGGGTTCATCTTGATATTTCAGGAGTTGGTGTTTTTCTTCAGTTTGGTGGGCATTATACCCTTAGCTGAGCGTTTGGGCTATGCGACTGAGTATGCTTATGCTTTCAAGTTATTCAGTTCTCCTCTACTACTATGTTATTTTACATGCTCATTGACTTCTTTGATTGTCATGACACAGGCAGCTTGCATTCTATACAGGGCCTACAGGTAGCTATTATCTTTTGGTAGTTTTGCCATTTTCTTGATCTTTGTATCTATTATTGAGGAACTTTTCACCGTTGGGATTACTTATGGAGAGTATTAAGTTGAGGCACCCAAGAGTATGGCATTGTGGTCATTAAATTGGGTTGAGAACCATGAGGCCTGAGGTTCAAATCCTGGCAGAGACAAAACACTAGATGATTTCTTTCCATCTACAAACTTTGGTGAACAGAGTTACCCGGTACCAGTGTTGGTGGGAAGCAGTAGGTACCCATGAAATTAGTCTATGTGTAAGTAAGTTGTCCGGACACCATGATTATAAAAAGAAGTAGAAGAATTAAGTTTTGCTTGCTTAATCTTAGTGTTTAAGTTGAATGTGAGTTCAGTCAGAATAACGTGAAAATGTGAGCTAAGTTTTGTTCTCACAGTGAAATTGAGTCATCAGGAAATTAAAACCCCTTGAAGTAACTTTTTGGATATTATCCTCCTTGACTTGAGTCACTATATAGGATTTTCTTGTTCCCTATTTAAATGGTTCTATGGTTTTCCTGTACTTCTGTTGTTCTCATTGCCTTTGCTGGAAGTGTTTTAACATTTGCATTTACTCAAAGAGCTACTTGTCTTGTTGATATCTTGTGTGAGACATAATTCCCCCTCCCCCCACTACACTTCTTTTGATTACCAGAATGACTTTTCCTTATTTTTGATGTATAGTTGGGGGCCTTCTAAATGCTACATTTAATGCGACTGAAATAATAATCTCATTATATTCATTGAATAATGGGATGATGAGGGTTGTTAAACAATCCTTGCTGGGTTCCATTTTATCAAATATGCTTTTGGTGCTTGGATGTGCCTTCTTCTGTGGTGGGATTGTTCATCCCCAGAATGTCCAGGTTTTCAGTAAGGTCATTATCTTCTGATCAATCATGTCCTCACCAAATGTGCAATGAAGTTAGCACTTTTGTCTTTTGTGAATGTTGATGCTTCAGTGGAATTTCGTATTATCTCAGCACCAATGTGCTCTCTCTAATGTTATATGCTAATGCTAATGAAAATCTTTACATTGCAGGCAACTGCACTTGTGAACTCAGGATTGTTATTGATGGCAGTCATGGGCTTATTATTTCCTGCTGTACTTCATTTCACCCACACAGAAGTGCATTTTGGGAAGTCAGAGCTGGCTCTTTCAAGATTTAGCAGTTGCATAATGCTGGTGGCATATGCAAGTTACCTATTTTTTCAGCTCAAGAGTCAACCAGATCTATATAACTCAATTGATGAGGTAAATTGCTGAAAATCTTGGAATAGGTTGATAGTTTATTTCCTCTATTATTCAGCTTGTATTTCTCCGAGGTCATCTGCAGTAATAGCCATTGACACTGTACGTCCTATCTAGTAATCGGATGCCTGTTATGAAGGATATAGGTTTGCAGCAGATTTCAGTTTTTCCAGATAAATTTGTTCCATGATATGTGATTTTAATACCAACTTATGTTACTACAGGATGTATTAGTTTGTTTCTAATTATTCTCTGATATCTGAACAGGATAGAGAGAATAATGCTGAAAATTCTGATGAAGAAGAGGCTCCTGAGATAACACAATGGGAAGCTATAGGGTGGTTTGCTATTTTGACAGTATGGATATCTGTGCTCTCTGGGTATCTTGTTGATGCCATAGAGGTAACCTTTCCTTTCCTTTTGTTTTATTAATTTTTTTGGTTCATGCTCTTTTTAACCGATGTATTGGAGAAGCTAACATTTTCTTGAAATTGAATGCTAATATTCGTGTTCTAACCTACAAATTCTTTACCTTGAGATATTAATTATTAACTGTCATAGTTTTCCTTCACCTTATCTTTTCTCCTTTTTTGGTAATTAATTATCAAAAGCTATATAAATTTTGCTTAAGTTCTTTTGACTTCAATTTTTTGTATGTTCTTCCTAATTTGTTCATGTGGCTAATATTATTTCAGGGAGCATCCGACTCAATGAACATGCCTGTGTCCTTTATTAGTGGCATCTTGCTTCCAATTGTAGGAAATGCTGCAGAACATGCAAGTGCAATCACGTTTGCAATGAAAGATAATCTTGTGAGTTCTTGAAAAACCATATTCACCATCTCATTTGCCCAGAATAGGTTACTCAAGGAGTACTGATTGCAGGACATTACACTTGGAGTTGCGATTGGGTCCTCTACTCAGATATCAATGTTTGTGGTAAGGTCTTATTATTTGATGCATTAATCATCTGAACTAGCTTATAGAAATTAGCCGATAACAAAGAAAATTGGTTCTTATTTTTTATTTAAATTCATATGGGCCGTCCTATGAACATACTGGATTTTTGTTTGTGTAATTTGTCCTTTTTGGTTGGTTATTAGTGGTGCAGTTAATTTGTAATTATCCAAAATTTATAATAGAGCTTGGTGTACCATGTGGAAGGAGAGAAATGGGAGGTGTTTGAATACAAGGAAAGCTCTATTCAGATGATCAAGAATTTTATTTTATTTTTGGCGTAAGCAGAATTGTTATAGTGAGCCATGGAATTGATAGAGCTGATAAATTCCCTCTAAGGAGAGAAGGGACATACTTTGTGATATTAATCTGTAAATACTTTTCCTTGCATCTACTAGGTGCTATTTAAGTATTTATTAAAAGATCATGATAGAGCTTATAAATCAAGTTGCTTATTCGTAGATCTCATGCTTTTGATGATGCAGATTCCATTTTGTGTTGTTGTTGGTTGGTTCATGGGAAAACCAATGGACTTGAACTTCCAATTGTTTGAGACTGCTACACTCTTTATCACAGTGCTAGTCGTGGCATTTATGCTGCAGGTTCATCTTCTAACTTACATCCTTCTGGCACATCTCCTCCTCCCCTGCAATTCAGACAATTGAATAAAATAGATGATGTTGTTCAGTCTACTCTCTACCATAGACTACTCAGCCACAAAGGCTTGCTACTAACTATAATTGTTGCTTTACACGATGCAGGAAGGAACATCAAACTATTTTAAGGGGTTGATGCTTGTCCTATGCTATCTCATTGTTGCAGCAAGTTTCTATGTACATGTTGATCCATCCAAAGGTTAGTTCCCAAGGTTGTTACTCCTGTTCTTTGACCACTAGGCCATCCTCTTAGGGTCCTGGGTTATTGACTAATATTTGCCTCTCAAGATTGAACTAGCGAGGATGATGGTGGATGAAAAGCTTGCATGAAGGGAAAGGGGATGTGATATGTGGCCAATAAAAAAAAAAGTGAAGGCCATATGCTTGTATCCTATTGTCATTCTTTTTTTGGATGAAGACAATTATTCATTTATAATATGAGGAGAACCCAGCATACAAGATGTAAATCCCATTGTCATTATATCCCTTTACTTTTTGCTTGGTGAAGAATACCAGAGTATCAGGTTCTTGTTTCAACATGATTACAGTGTGTTCTTTTTCCATTTTTGCAAGAGTCAGAAGGTGGGTTGGCTGGTCCGTTTATGTGTTCATTGCATACTTTTTATCTTATTTTCATGGCAAAAGCTGCATCTTCGGTCTTCTAACAAATGCTTCTG
>JAJOOR010016893.1:0-16321 GCA_036250505.1 Solanum acaule
CCCCCCCCCCCCCCCCCCCCCCCCCCCCCCCCGTATGGGTGATTGTCCTTTCAATGACACAACAACAACATTTTAGACACTTCACTTTCTAAGTGTTCATAAAACATGCACATAACATCATAGTCATGCATACCCATCATATCTTGCATTCATTGATCATGTTGAGTTAACACATGTAGATTTCACCACATGAGACATAGATATAGTCATAACTCAAGTACAACATTCATTCCATGCATAAACTCATATACTCATATTATAGATCATGTGGATGAAGTCCTTTCACAATAATGCCATATACAATTCAACATACATAATAGCTTCCTTCTTTAAGCCTTAACATCCTTAACTTATTAATATTAGCTTTTACCATTAAAGCCCTAGGAGTCATCTTCATATTTTGAGCATTACTCTCAAGCAACACCTCACATGGTCATTATGTAAACCTAACTCTCAAGGTAAACTAACGACATGCTTCATTCTTACTCAATTATAGACATATAGCATCAAGTAAACTAAATCTCTATACTACTTCAACCATGATTCATCATGTAAGACCTAATCAAGTTAGTTCATGTCTACAAACTTTGCTCATAAGCAATTCATGTCCAGGTGATCTAATCTAAGGCAATTCATCAAGAAGTTCATCAAACTTAGGAGGTCACATCTAAACCCTTAATTTGCCTCTTACATGACATAGCCCTAGGCCACATCAATTACACCCTAGAATCTTAGGTAAATCAAGTATGCATGTAGAATCATACTAAATTCATGCAATAACATCATAATCTACTCACATCCAAGCAATTGGACCAACTTGCAAAAACATTCATAATGTAAAGAAGAACCATAGCTAGGATTGGGGAACTCATGGATTCTTGAGGAATTTAAGTTAAAAGAATATAAAATCAGTAATACATCCATAAACAAACATAATTTAACCTTTAAAAGAAACTTTGAAAGGAATCCATGGGGTTGAGTTGAAACCCTAACTTTTGGAGATTTCTAGATTTGAGATAAAAGCTTTGAAGGGACTCCTTGGGTGATAGCTACCCAAGGATGAAAACTTCCATACCTTATTAAGATTTCCACATGAAATTGAAGAAGAAAGGCTGCTCCTTGAATCCTAAACTTGTCCTTGTTCTTGCTCTTCAATGGAGTTTCTAGAGAGAGAATATTTTGAGAGGTGAGTAGTTTCTAATTTTGTGTTTTGGAATAATGAATTGGAAAAGGTGTTTTAATACTTTTAAACGCCTTAAAATACTTTAATTAATCAATAATAACCATCCCCTAACTTAACTAACCTAAAAAGAAATTTAACATGTTGCCCTTACCTTGGCCGAGTCTTGGACAACAACTAAGGTGTGACTCACGAAATCCCACCCACAGACCTTGGGTGGGTCCACCAGCCGTGTTGGCAAGTCGTGGTTTGGGTCTGGAGCTTGTCATCTAGGCCCTTGACCTATGACCAAGCCCTACGAGGAGTGGATGGACCTACGGGGCGTAGGTCCCATCCGTAGGTCATATCTTTTTGACAATTTTTTGGTTCTTGGCCAATTTTGGGGTTTAGACTTTAGGGTCTCCTCAAGGACCCTTGGTTGGTCCTTGGGGGGGGGGGGTCGTACCTTGACGTTTAACCCCTAAAACCCTCAACCCCTCAACCTCTCAACCAAATCTCAGGAACTCATTTTACGACTTCAAACCCCACAACAAACTCAAAAACAAACTCGTTAGGTTCTAGTTTCACCTACTAGTTTTCCAGGTCGTTACATTATCTCCCCCTTAGGAACATTCATCCTCGAATGACACTTTAAACACTTTAGGGAAATAAAGACTCAAGACTAGCAGCCCATCATGCATGAAACATCATAAACAATGCACAAAACTAGGAGGAAACATCAATTCCATCTCAAACATACTCAATGCAACACAAGAAAGTAAAAACTACATCTACAAACTCATTATGCTTGAAACTCATCAATTCACATAAACATGGGAGGAACTACCTTCTCCAACACAAAGCAAGCTCAACACAACAATATGGAGCCAACATGCCATTTCATCAAAAAACATAACTAAGCATGTTCATCAATCATCTCATGAAGTCAAATATGCCATCATCATACTAAAATGCACAACAACATGAGGAACATATAAATTGTGAAAACTCATTTTATAAAAAATAAGAGTCTTTCAAAAACATACATAACATGAGGAGATCATGGAAATTTGTAAAACACTCATGACTCCTAGACATAAAACAAGCCCAAAAGGAACTCTTGGTCTCAAGCTTGAATAGGAATAAAAGGAAGGGATGAGGATGTCGGGACTCTTAATCAACATTGCTATCTAAGCACATCATCTCCCCCTTGGGAGTAAGCCCCCTTACTAAGACCACAAATACTACTCCCTTTAAACAATCCCAAAGCATCACCAAAAATCAACATGACCTTACCGGGCTCTAAAACCAATAGAGGTCTAATAATCATGAATTCAAATCCTATCAAGATTAACAGGAGTAAATCTATGGGACAAGGAAAATTTTGGACACATATAACATCCAAGACTCCACAATCATGAAATGAGTCAAGGAGCTAGGACTTATCATTTTAAGCTAGAGGAGAAATAAAAAGGAACATAAGGATATTGGGATATCTCATTGGCCCTTATCCTCCCAAATAACATTCTCTACATTCTCTAGGTATCACTTAAACACTATTATTCATCAAATCCTCCAACACATCATAAAACTCATAATGGCTAAGTTGGGTTCCACCAACATACACACATAACCATAATCAAACCCATACATACTAAGGACAACATAAAAGCTCATCATGTCCAATTCATCAAGTCACAAAAGACAGGCACTACCGGAATAAAGTAAGCATGAAACACATACCGGGAGCAACGTTAGGAGGACACTCTTGTTCACCTCTAGCTTGAAGAGCATCATACCTAATTTTCTTCCCCTCTCTTCCCCTAGCCTTAAGTATTGGGCAATCTCTTATTTTGTGGCCACTTCCACCACAACCATAACAACCCTTTATGCCAGCTAGACACCTATCATCATGCCTTTTTCCATACCGAGCATAAGTAGGCTTAATCACATAAGATCCACTACCACTCACTCCTTGAGATTTTGGGGTAGACACCCTCTTTTGGTCAAACTTTGGGGGAATCTTGAAGAGCTTTGACCATAAAATCTTTCTTGAGAGGGGTCATCATCATCAACTCTATACCTCTTTGTTCCTCTTGACCTCTCTTCAAGTTTCTCCCTTTCAAACCATTGAGCATGGATCACAAGACAATCAATACATATCATTCTTAAGCATAACCATATTACATTCTTTCGCTATCAAGTCAGATACACCCGACACAAACTTACTCATCTTCATCCTAGGGTTGGCCACTATGGATGGAGCATACCTTGACAACTTAGTGAACACCCGAGCATACTCCTTAACACTTATCCTACCTTGGTGAAGGTTAATAAACTCAAGTATAAGGCCTCTCTCATTTCTAAAGGGCAAAACCTATCAATGAACCCATTCTTATAGCTTTCCCATTCCATGTGGCCTGCTTCTACCGGCCTCGCTCCTTTCCATTAACTAAACCACATTAGAGCAACATCCTTCAATTGGTAAGCGACCCATTCCGCCTTCTCTACCGGAGTTACTCCTACAAGGTTCAACACCCTAGAGACCTCATATATAAACTCTAGACGATCTTCATCCATCTTTGATCCATAGAATTCTGGAATCTCTATCCCGACTTGAGTTAACAATAGAAAACCATACCTAATCTTCTCCTTAGACACATATTCCCCTATAGGGACAATTGGAGCATGTGGAGGAGCTTAGAGGAAAACATCTTGCTCCACATTGTCTTCCTCATTCCTTTCAACGTAAGCCCTTGAAGTAGTCATATCTTGAAAACCATAGGGCACACATTAGGAGAAATACCTAATAAAACTCAACTCTAGGGCACGACTTAGAGAATGAAGAAGTGAAGTTTTCCTAACATTCGATAGCATCCTTTTCATAAAATGTGGCGCGCTTCACATTTATGTACAAGACTCTACTAGATGTGGTTTGAGACATCCTCAAAACCATCCCCAAAACCTTATGCTCTGATACCAAGTTTGTCACGACCCAGGGGTACCCCCTAGACGTAACATGTCGTACTTGACCTCAAAGGGGTCTCATACAAGCCCTTAGCATATCATGACATAAGAACATAGGGAAAATACAGAAAATTTAAAACTTTCTTTACAATCGAAGTCTTTCAAATAATAAGAGAGAGTCTATGACACTATGTCTCAAACCATCTACAATATTTGAATTAAAACTCTTGAATACAATCTTAGGGACACGACCCTTATAAAAAGTCTAAAACATAAAGGAAAGACATAAAGGGACATATGGTCAAGCCCTCGAATACTATGAGGACTCACCAATCTTCTTCTTCTTGATCTACTATAGTCCTAGCCACGAGGGTAGAATACGATATCACCAAACCCTACACTTATATAAAATATAGAAATATGGGTTAGCACAAAATGTACCAAGTATGGAAGCAATGCATAAAAATATTTAAAACATGCATAAAAGGGACATTTTATTTGAAACCATGCTATATGCCACTTTTGAACATCATCTTTGAAATAGTTGGAGAATGTAGCTCATAAGACAAACCATGCACAATTTATCCTAACATAAGGGATATCATCATAATCACAAGCATAGTCTCCAACACAACATAATGCATACTCCAATCTTCACAAGACATAATTCACATGCATAATTACATACCAAGATCATATCATCATAATAGAACCATCACATAAGTAACCTTAAGATCTACTTGTCCAATGCATATATAGGATCCCATAATCCTATCCACACTAAGTATCACTTCTAGGCCACCATGATCATGCATAACATACCTTGACCTTATCCATAGCCAACACTCATAGACAAGGAGACATTCATATTCATATCTTATAATAAGTAAATTCACTCATAGCAACAATTCATATCATGCATACATAATTTCATATATCTTCATAACATAAGGAAACCACATCGTAAGCCCTTTATAAGTCTACTTGTGCAATGTATAAGTGAAGTCCCACACCCCTACTCACACTAAGTAAAGCTCATTAAGAAGTCATGAGTATAGTTCATGTTCATAATTCATATAAAGCATACATTTAACTCATATTAATCATTTCATAAGAGAGACATACCATGCCCGCTCTCAAAGTCTACTTGTGCAATGCATGAATGAAGTCCCATACCCCAACTCATACGAAGTAGAACCTCTTAGGGAACCATAATACATAACTCATGTTCTTATCGTAACTCATATTCTTATCATATAAGGAAATAGCCTTAACCGACATAGACCATGTGAGCTACATGGAATCCAGTATTCTACCCCCACACCGGAAAGAGGTGTCCTAGTTGCCTAAGGTAGAATGTTCATTTTAGCTTTTAGGTGGATCCACTAGCTAAAGACCTATATGGGCACATAGTTATGGGATATGGAGATTACTTCTAGAAACTCTAACTACTAAGGTGGAGGTTTCCATCTGATGAGATAACCGTATTGGGAACCCAACTACTAGCATGAAGGAACCTATCTCATACTCATATCCACTCGGTGCTAAGCATAATTCCCTTTAAATTCATATTAAGTTTTTACTTAAGTTCATGTTCATGAAAGAATTCACTAGGCACTCAAACCAACATAATATCATAATAGCTCATAGATTCATTAGGTGAGAATGTCCTTTCAACCTTAGAATCATCAACATGTGAGTAAACCTTTCACATAATATTCATAGTGTGTTCATGAGGATAGCCTTTCAATCAACACAACAAGCTTATCATAAACATACATACTTCATGCATAGTCATGTGTGAGGGTGCATATGAGAATTAACCTTTCAACAACACCTTAGTCACATCATAGTCATGTTCATGCATGGGTGTGTGTGTGTGTAATTGTCCTTTTAATGACACAACAACATTTTAGACACTCACTTTCTAAGTGTTCATAAAACATGCACATAACATCATAATCATGCATACCTGTAACGACTCATAAAACTAGTAAGTGGAACTAGAGCCTAACGAGTTTTGTGTTGAGTTTGACATGATGTTTTGAGTTGTTAAATGATGTCCCGAGCTTAGATTGAGAGGTTTAGGGGTTAAACGTCAAGGTACGACTCCCCAAGGACCAACCAAGGGGTCCTTGAGGAGGACCCTAAAGCCTAACCCCCAAGACCCCAACAAACCAAAAGCCTATCAATTTGTGAAGAACTCACGGATGGGACCTACTCCCCGTAGGTCCATCCACGCCCTGTGGGTGACCTCTGTGGGTCAAGGTCCCAAAAGTGATGTTGCAGAACCAAACCATGAGAAGCTAGGACGGCTCGTGGACCCACCCATGGTCCGTGGGTGGGGCTTCGTGGTTTGCACCTGGTTTGCTGTCAAGTCTCGGCCTAGGAGAGGGTTAAATGGTAAATTCATTTTAATGTTAGTTAAGTTGGGGGATGGTTTTTATTGATTAATTAAAGTATTTTAAAGCTTTTAAAAGTATTAAAGACCCTTTTTCAATTCATTATTTCAAAACATGAAATAGAAACCTCCCACCCTCTCCAAATATTTTCTCTCTAGAAACCACCATTGGAGAAGAATGATTCAAGCTTTCAAGTTCAAGATCTCACCATTCTCACTCAATTATCGTGGAGTTATTCCCTAAAAGGTATGGCAGTCTTCATCCTTGATTAAGTTTCATTCAAGGAGTCCCTTCAAAGATGATTTCAAGTTTTCAAAATCCCCCCAAAAGCTAGGGTTTTCAATCTATGCATGGGTTCAATTCCAAAATGTTTTCAAAGGTTTATATATGATGAATTATGAATGGATTGTTGAATTAATGATGAATTATGGTTAATTTATCCTATGAACCCATGTTTCCTGCAAAATCCTAAGTTGTGAATTGTGATTGAGAATTGATTGATCATGAAAGTATGTTGAATTGTTTATGTTTATATTGAATTAGTCATTGAATCATGTTAATTCCCTTATCTAATGTAGTAATCTAGATGTTCGGGTTGAGATTGATTCATAGCCTTGGAGGGCAATTTCATGAAGGATTTATGTATGATTATGATGTGAAGTATATGTGTGTGATCTCAATGAAAGTTTTATGATCATGTTTAGAATGTAATTGTGTTAATATTGAAAGCATATTCTCAATTAACACTCATGAATGATGATGATAGAATGTGAAGGGTTTCTATAATGTGATGTTACATCTTGAATTGGTAGTCTTAGGGAACCCTCTTCTTGTATAAATGAAAGTAATGTGGATTGATGTATCTTGAATTGGTAGGCTTAAGGCATCCTTTTCTTGTATTGATGAATGTGACCTTGAATGTTGTATCTTGAATTGGTAGGCTTAGGCATCCTCTTTTTGTGTAATGAATCTGTCTTAACTTAATGATTATGAATTGATAGGCCTATGACATTCCTTTCATAAATGACTAATGAAGTATTGTAAGGCTTGGTCTTGAATCGGTAGACCTAATATTGGTAGCCCTTTCATGAGGAGTCTATGAATGGATATGAATGAATGTAATGATAAACCTTGAATCGGTAGACTTAATGTTGGTAGTCCTTTCATGAATGAATGATGAAGTATTCTAGGCTATGTCTTGAACCGGTAGACCTAATATTGGTAGCCCTTCATGATGAGTCTAGAAACTAATGTGATGATAAACCTTGAATCGATAGACCTAATGTTGGTGGCCCTTTCATGTGTGAAATGATGGATATTGAATCTGTAGACCTAATGGTGGTGGCCCTTCTTGAGGATTCAATGAGCTATCCTATTGATGTACCTTGAATCGGTAGACCTAATGGTGGTGGCCCTTTCTTGTGTAATGTACTTTGGGTCAGTAGATCTAATGTTGGTGGACCTCTTAAGTACAATAATGTTAATGAAAATGAAATACTCTATAGGAATGGAGGCTAAGCACCAAGTGGATATGGTAAGATGGAAGCTCTCCCTACGTTAGGCCGGGTCTTCAATGAACATCTATCTTATCCCATAACTATGTGCCCACATAGGATATTAGCTAGTGGATCCACCTATGCTAAAATACATCTAGTTCTACCTTAGGCAAGTAGAATACCTTCCTTCAGTGTGGGGTTACATGACACCGGATTCCATGGTTTGCTCTCATGGTTTATGTCGGTTAAAGCTTATTCCCATCATGTGAGATGTGCACTATGGTTTCTCAAGAAGTTCTACGAAGTGTGGGTGGTAGTATGGGATGCCATCCATGCATTGCACGAGTAGGCTTTAAGAGGGTCATAGTGAGTTATCTAATGTCTTCATGACTAATGAATGAAAGTGCTCTCAATAAAGCTGATGAAGAATGTTGACTTATATGCTTAAGGAGATGATGGATGCTTTACTTTGATTGTATTATGAGTTACTTTCCTTGCAATGACTTATGAAATGTTTATGTTCCTTATGTATGAGTATTGTTTATAGATGAAAAGGAAGAATGGTAAGTTCACTTTTGGTGGCTTTAATATGGTACTTAGTGTGGATGGTGGTATGGGACACTATTCATACATTGCACAAAGTATAGATTGGGGTTACTTAAGGTGAAGGCTTTAATGTGATGAAATGGCTTGCATGTTGATTATGTTCTAATGTGATGAAATGGCTTATATGTTGAATGTGATTGTATCTTATGCCTTTTATACTTATGTTCATTAAGTTTTCTCAAACTGGCATAATGCATGGTTTTCAAACCAAATGACCGTTTTAAAGCATGATTTTTGCATGGATATCATACTTAGTACATTAAATGTGCTAACCCATATTTCTTCATTTTCTACAAAAGTGTAGGGTTTGGAGACTTGATGTTCTATACTTGGAAGATAGGTTTCTAAGGAGCTTGGAGTTGAAGATTTGGTGAGTCCTCATAGTTTCGAGGATGAACCCACTATTATCCCTTTATGTTTTTTATTTTATGTTTAGGGCTTTTGTATGGGTTGTGCCCCAAAGTTTTAAGTCTTATATTCTAGATAGTTTGAGACAAAGTATAGAAAAGACTTCCGCTTGATTTTTATGAAAAATGACTTCGATTGTAAAGAAAAGTTTTAAATTCTGCACTATTTTCCTATGCTCTTATGTTCATGAATTCTATGAGGCTTGTATGAGGCTCTTCGGAGTCTTGTACATCGTGTCACGTCCGGTGTGTAGGCTCGGGTTGTGCAATACCCCTCATATCTTGCATTCAAGGATCATGTTGAGTCAACACATCTAGCATTCACCACATGAGACATATATATAGTCATAACTCAAGTACAACATTCATTCCATGCATAAACTCATACACTCATATTATAGATCATGTGGATGAAGTCCTTTCACAATAATTCCATATACAATTCAACATACATAATAGCTTCCTTCTTTAAGCCTTAACATCCTTAACTTATTTATATTAGCTTTTACCATTAAAGCCCTAGGAGTCATCTTCATATTTTGAGCATTACTCTAAAGCAACACCTCATATAGTCATCATGTAAACCTAATTCTCAAGGTAAGCTAACGACATGCTTCATTCTTACTCAATTATAGGCATATAGCATCAAGTAAACTAAATCTCAATACTACTTCAACCATGATTCATCATGTAAGACCTAATCAAGTTAGTTCATGTCTACAAGCTTTGCTCATAAGAAATTCATGTCTAGGTGATCTAATCTAAGGCAATTCATCAAGAAGTTCATCAATCTTAGAAGGTCACATCTAAACCCTCAATTTGCCTCTTACATGACATAGCCATAGGCCATATAAATTACACCCTATAATCTTAGGTTAATCAAGTATACATGTAGAATCACACTAAATTCATGCAATCACATCATAATCTACTCACATCCAAGCAATTGGACCAACTTGCAACAACATTCATAATGTAAAGAAGAACCATAGCTAGGATTGGGGAACTCATGGATTCTTGAGGAATTCAAATTAAAAGAATATAAAATCAGTAATACATCCATAAACGAACATAATTCAACCTTTAAAATAAACTTTGAAAGGAATCCACGGGGTTGAGTTGAAACCCTATCTTTTGGAGATTTCTAGATTTGAGATAAAAGCTTTTGAAGGGACTTCTTGGGTGATAGCTACCCAAGGATGAAAACTTCCATACCTTATGATGATTTCCATATGAAATTGAAGAAGAAATGCTGCTCCTTGAACCCTAAACTTGACCTTGTTCTTGCTTTTCAATGGAGTTTCTAGAGAGAGAATATTTTGAGAGGTGGGTAGTTTCTAATTTTGTGTTTTGGAATAATGAATTGGAAAAAGGTGTTTTAATACTTTTAAAAGCCTTAAAATACTTTAATTAATCACTAATAACCGTCCCCCAACTTAACTAACCTAAAAAGGAATTTACCATGTTGCCCTTACCTTGGCCGAGTCTTGGACAACAACTAAGGTGTGACTCACGAAACCCCACCCACAGACCTTGGGTGGGTCCACCAGCCGTGTTGGCAAGTCGTGGTTTGGGTCTGGAGCTTGTCATCTAGGCCCTTGACCTACGACCAAGCCCTATAGGGTGTGGATGGACCTACGAGGCTTAGGTCCCATCCGTAGGTCACATCTTTTTGACAGCTTTTTGGTTCATGGGTAGTTTTGGGGTTTAGACTTTAGGGTCCTCCTCAAGGACCCTTGGTTGGTCCTTGGGGGGTCTTACCTTGACGTTTAACCCCTAAACCCCTCAACCAAAGCTCGGGAACTCATTTTACAACTTTAAACCCCACAACAAACTCAAAAACAAACTCGTTAGGCTCTAGTTTCACCTACTATTTTTCCGGGTCGTTACAGAAAGATTTAAGCTTTACCTCACAATTTATTTAGATATATAGATAATTTACTAAATTATGAGCATATCATACAAGTATAGTTTTTGGATGGATTATTTAGCACTGAGAGGACAGAGATTTAGAAAATCCAAGTCCCATAACTACATGTCACCATAAGATTTGAGTATGTTGCTTTGACGGTAAAATCCTTTAGTCCTTTGAGGCTCAACTTTGGATCAACATTAGACAGGCATGTTCTATACCCTGGCAAGGTAAAGGGCAGCCCATCCAACTGGAATCGTAAGTTGGACATCATCAACTAAAATAGTGTTTCTCGATTGTAAGAAACTCTCTGGTAAAGCTACTTTTAATTTTCATGCACCTGCATTATCATCATTACTTCAGTAATATGATATCTTAGCTTTATTTCCGGATCATGGTTACAAAGAGATTCATAATTATATTTTGAAAGCAGATTTACATATGACATTTATATACATGTTTTCAATATATACTTCATTCACTTTACTTTGATTTATGGTTATGTTTAGTGTTATCTTACATACTCAGTACATTCCACATACATTTCTTTGGGATACATTTTTTTATGATGTAGATTCAGGCGCTCGTTCTCATATTCGTGGCAAGACAAGATGTAGCATTCCAGTTAGGAGTTGGTGAGTCCTCCTCATTTGGGGACTTCATGGATTATTCAATAGTTAGGCTTATTGTTAGTTCTATTATTTTTTTAAGGTAGTTGGGGTCATGTCTCGACATACTTTTTTCTTTCACTCTAGATAGTAGAGGCTTTATTCAGACAATAGTTGTTCATCTTTCATGGATCCCTTGATTATTTGCTCAGACTTATGTTTAGGACATGATTCCATTAACCAAGTTATAGCTTATGCTCGCATTTCATAAATGTTATACAAAAATTTAGCAGCATGCAAGTACCAAGGGTCCACTTGGGGTCATTCATGATCTTGAGTGCCGGTCACACCTAGGGTGTAGACTCGGTTCGTGATACTAGAGGGAAGTCTCATGCTAAAAATATCAAATATAACATGATGCCACCTGAAAAGGTCTAGAATTCAATCTTATATAATATATAATTATTGTTGTTGCTACAATGGTTAACAAGTGCACGTACAAGTAACATAGGCAAAACATGTCATTGCATTACATTTTATAAGTGACAATAACAAATACCTATTTTAACCAACACTAGCTTCCTAGTGTCTATGTAATATAATTCCTATATAACATTCTTTATCATCTATTCACGAAGAGAAAACACATAAAAATCCCCCGAACTTGGCACAACAACTTAATTTAGCACTTTAACTTTATATAATTATTGCCCCCCCTCCCCCACAATCTCATTTGAAATGAATTTAATATTACCTTAAGATTATAATACCAGTCTCACAGTGTCACGTGCATCTTAAATGCGCCATATCATCGATACATCAGCGCCACATCAGTACCATGCGAGTGCCACATTGAAAATTATTTAAATTTTGATTTGTTTGTTCTTCTTTTATTTCTTTTTTATTTATTAACAATTTTAGAATGAAAAAAAATAAGGAAAAATGAGGATTAATTTAACATTAAAAACAATTTCAAGTTCATTACCGTTAATACAAACACTACCATAAATAGTGATTTTGAAGCAACAATTTTAAACACCAATAATCTTCTCTTTTCAATTTTAAAAATTAGTGATATCAGTTTTGATTCAGATCTTAAAAAAATAGATAACTCTCTTCTTTAAATTGAAATTGATATGAGTGAAAGATCAGAAATAAAGGAAAAAATGGTGGGGGGGTTAAACGACGAAGGAGAAAAAAGGTGATAAAGATGGCGGCTAAAGCTGGGGAGGTTTAGAGAAGGAGAAATAGGGTGGGGTGTGGAGTACAAAGAAGGAAAAATAGTGTGGGGAGTTTCGAAGAAGGACAAAGAGGGGGGGTGTTTCAAATAAGAAGAATAGGGTGGTGCAATGGTGGTTGAAGGTGAAAGGGGGGTGGTGGGGTATGGGGAAGAAGAAAGGGTGGGGTTGCTAGTAGCTAAGGGCGGGGTGGTGGGGTGTGAGGAACATGTAGAATGAAAAATGATTGGCTGAAGAGAAAAAAAGGGACCTACTTGTATTTTGTTCTTTGATTTTTTGTCAACATGCGCTATTATTTTTTAAATTTTCCACAACAGCGATTTGGGTGCATTTAAATTCAGTTGATACGAGATTAGAGGGGACCAAGAATTACCTGTAAAGTTAAAGTGCGAAAGTAAGTTATCACGCCAAGTTTAGGGGGTTTTTATGTGTTTTTTCATTCAGAAATACTTTGTACTTCCTTGAAGTCTGTAGCATTTCTTTCTTGCCACACAAGGTAGACTACTCCAACCAATACCATGTGATACCTTTTTATTTTGTGTGATATTTTTATTTGTGATTGTAGCGTAGAATCTTATTGTTGCTAACATAAAGTTTGTGACTCTGCATGATGAAGAGTTTTGTAACGACCCGAGAGCACCCCCTAGTCGTAACACGGCGTACTCGACCTCTCAGAGGTCTTATACAAGCCCTTAGCATATCATGAACATTAAAGCATATTAAAATATCAAAAAATTTTAAACTTTTCTTTACAATCAAAGTCTTCATAAAATAAGATAGAGTCTATGACACTATGTCTCAAACCATCTATAACATTTAGAATAACAACTCTTTCATAACAACTTAGGGACACGGCCCTTACATAATAATTACTAGGGACACGACCCTTACACAAGTCTAAAGACATAAAGCATAAAGACATAATGACATAAGTGTACAAGGTAGGTTCATCCTCAAAACTATGAGGACTCCCCAAGTCTTCATTCCTAAGCTCCTTAGAAACCTAACTTCCAAGCATAAGACATCACATCACCAAATCCTACACTTTGTAGAAAATGTAGAAGAAGGGGTTAGCACAAAAAGTACTAAGTATGGAAGCCATGCAAGTAAAACCATTAAAACATGCTTAAAGGGACATTTAGTTGAAACCATGATTTATGCACTTTTGAACACCATTTTTAAGAAGAGTTGGAGAACATAAGTCATTAAGAACTCACATATAGTTTATCAAACACAAGGGTAACACATCAACAAAGCATAGTCTCCAAACATAGTCATAATGCATATATCACTCATTACAAGACTCATGCATAGTCAATATCAAGGTCATTGCATCATAATAGAGTAATCACATAAGTAACCCTAGGTTCTACTTGTGCAATGCATAGGTAGGGTCCATAGTCCTACCTACACTAAGTATTACCTTTGGATCACCATGCTCATACTTATCATACATTAGTCTTATCCATAGGTCATATACATAGTAAGGTGACATTCACAAATATTAGTGCATATCAAGAAAAGTCAATCATTAACATAATACAATTAAAGCATGCATTATTCATAATCTTCATAATAAGATAGAACAACACCATTAAAGCATAGTTCATGCAACATGTTCATATCATACATCTTAGTCATAATTTAAATAGTCCATATCATAGGTAAACCATCTTCATAACTCCTTCATGAACTCACTTGTGCAATGTACACATGGAGGCCCATACCCCCACATAAACTAAGCTAATTCATAAAGAAGTCAGAAGTGAAGTTCACATGCATAATCATCATTCACATCTTACAATAAGTGAAGCCAACCTTAACATGCTTTTCATCTTTTAACATCACTCCATAAGACACCACTCATAACCCCCTTTTCAAGCCTAATAGTGCAATGTATATATGAAGTCCCATACCCCCATATATACTAAGTAAACCATCAAGAAGTCATAAGCATAGTCACATACTTCATTAATCATCATGATAATCAAACTAACCATAACATCATTCATAAGTAACCATGCATGAAGAACTCACACTAGAACCCCTCTTAAGACCCACTTGTGCAATGCATAGGCAACGTCCCATTCCATTACCTACACTAAGTAGTATCCTCCAAGTAGCCTAGCTAGAGTTCATGTCCTTATCTTCATTCATATTTTTAAGCATTTGGGAAACTTCGCCATAACCGACATAGACCATGAGAGCTACATGGAATCCGGTGTTCTACTCCCACACCGAAAAGAGAGTGTTCCACTTGCCAAGGTGGAACTAACATAATAGCTATCTAGGTGGATCCACTAGCTAATACCTATGTGGGCAAACATAGTTAAGGAACAAGGAGATTGCTACTAGAAACTCGGACTTGCTAAACATAGAAGGTTTCCATCTCATGAGACAACATATATATATTGGGAACCCGGACTTGCTAAACGTAAAAGGAACCCATATGGGAAGCCGGACTTGCTAAACGTAAAAGCTTCCATCTCATATTCATGTTCACTCGGTGCTAAGAACAATTCCCTTTTAAAGTAGTATTAGGCCTTTACTTACAACATTAATTCAATAAGGAGTACATTAATGATTAAACCCATCATTCATCATATAGCTCACAAGTCCTAAGATGAGAATAACCTTTCATCGTAGAACCATGAACATATAATAATGTTCATTCATAACATAGTCATATAGTGTTCATGAGATTTACCTTTTATTCATCATACCAACACTACCATAATCATAGCTTAACATTCATGTTCGTATCATAACATACTTGTCAACACTTGGGGTTGTAGGGAAGAGGAAAGAGGAAACATAACTCACTCACTACAATTGATAATCAAGTAGCACCTCCACCATAAGTGGATCAACAATTCAATATATGAACATTCATCAATTTGACAATCTTTATTCATAACCTTCAAGGATCACATCAAGATTCAACCCTAATTCATTGGTAATCATACATAATTTAGGGTATTATCATCATACAAACATGAATTACCTAGCATTACATTCAATTCATAACCCTCCAATCACTATTCAACACAAACTAGGGTTAGAATTGGAGAAAGAAGGGGAAACATGGGTCTCATGGGGGATTTTTCAAAAATCACCAACACTACATGAATTCATCCATAATTGTTCATATATCATCAATCAAAATCAGTTTATATCAACAATTCAAAATTTAGAAAGAAGACCCACATTTTTGATTGAAAACTACAATTTGGGGGATTTTGAAAACCATCTTTGGAAGGACCTCTTGGGGACAGGGATCCCAAGAGTGAAGAGCAACCATACCTTAGTTAAACCCTATGAATTTCGTGTAAAACCTCCCATCTACAAGCCCTTGCTAAGCTCCTTCCAAGTTCTTCAATGGAGTCTTGCGTTGAGAGAGCTTTGAGAGAGAATTTTGGGAGGGAAAAGAATTGGGTTATGTTTTGGGGTCTTGACTTGTGGTGAATTAATGGATTAGTTTAGGGTCCTATAAGCTTATATAGTCCATTAATTAACCACCTAACCG
>JAJOOR010016894.1:0-20245 GCA_036250505.1 Solanum acaule
AAATTAAATTAATAAAGTATAGGTTTTTCAACCTAGAGTTTTTTTAATTTCTCATGTTAATGATTCATACAAACATATTATCAACCTCTAAACGGGTTGGTAAGCATTGTTCAAATACCAAATTAAATAATTTATGTGAAGTTTAAATTAAATTAATAAAGTATAGGTTTTTCAACCTAGAGTTTTTTGGATTTCTCATGTTAATGATTCATACAAATATATTATCAACTTCTACTCAAATATTTGTTTAGTCCTATCAAAATACAACTATATTTTTAAAAAAATATTAAGAAAATAGCACAAAACATGATATGAGTGATCACTAAACAATTTCAACAAATAATAATAATAATAATAATATTGGATGATAAAAATATTGAAAATAACAAAGTCATAATAAAATTTTTAGGATACTTTTATTTGGAAATAAATCTACTAAACAGTAATTACATGACTAAATATTAAAGAAAAACTAAAATAAGGTTATATATTTTAACTGTCTAACCCAATTAAAATATAAATGGTTTCTTTTAGTATTAATATTAATTTGAGCTTTATTAGAGTTATTAATATAAATGGATTCTATTTTATTGGACCATTCAAATTTTAAGTTAACATGATTATATATATTCTTTAAAAAATATATATGATTTTTTTATAAATTATATCAAAGTAAATACTTTTATCTGTAAAATAAATTTAAAAATTATATGTATAGTGTTAGGTTAGTTTAGTCTCGTGTTGACTAAATAAAAAAGGCAAGTGCCTAGTGCGAAAGGTTATTTCACTAAGTAAGATAAGGAAGATGCAAGGACGTAGCTATCGCGTGAAAGCCCTTTTATTGTTCGTTAGCCCATATTGTTGATTTTTGAAAGGAGCAAAGCGAACCTGAAGCTCATTTTTTTCAGGCATCTTTGATATCTTAATTGTCAAACGCTAGCACCCTTTAAAAGTAAGTTTTTGCTATCATATAGATCAATACTTGTAGCTTGATTCTTATTTTATTCTTTTCTCAATTTACGGTTTAATACGATTTTCAATTTGGTTGCGTTCTCCCCTATTTACCGTGATAACAGTAAGCAAGTTTGCGAACCAAATGATAGCTCCTTGAATCGGAAATTTATGGAAAACAGTTATTGTGATTCGTTTCAAGGTTTTTATACTCATAATTTACCAATCTATTTTTAAAATTAATCAATTATCTTTACATGAATGGTCGAATCAACAGGTGAATGATACATCAACAATAAATTTAAGCATCAATATGAACTATGAAAATAGAACAAAAAATTGCACATCCATTCACTTGAAACATACAAAATTGTACATGTATACTCATTAGAATTATATGGCATACAAATTGCACAAACAACTCATCTAAACCTCTCTTGTGATCTTCATTCTTCACTCATCGTTCAACACATTATTTTTGTCAATTAAGAGCTTAGAACCCTCTTAACATAGTAGTTTAATTTCAAGCATGAATGACAAAGAGCACATAAGAGACAGGGAAAAAGTGGGCTTGCTATCAATTAGTTAAAACTCCAAATGAGTTAATTTGATGGAATGAAATATGTCATGCTAAGACTAATTACCAATTACCAATTACTAATTTTAAACACAACAATCAATAACTCTTCCATTCCACGAGATACACACAAGAGGATAAATTTATTGGGAATATAATAGAGTCAAAAGTTATTCTTTGACTCAACCACTCCATTAATAATATATATTAGCGAATAAAACCAAATAACACTCAAGGACTATACCAATACAAATAACACTGCCTTCCAACAAAACACAAAACACGATGGACACAAAAAGGGTCAGTTCCAACTTTTTCCCATACATAAAATGAATTCATCTCACCTAACAAAATACTATCAAACATTACTGTAAACAAAATAACTCCATGGAACATGTAGAAATTAAAGGGATAAAGAGTTTAGTAGCACAATAATTGATATTGCTTTCCAAAACATGTATGTGGACATGTACAGAGAGTATTCATTGACGCACCAACAAAACTACAACTCCCCAATACAAAAAGCATGACACTACTAACAACTATCAACCAGTACAAAATAAGATAAAACAAGCAACACTAGAGATCATCCAGACTAACAGTAACAATAAGTACCGAAAACATAACAACTTGAAAATAGCAAAAAACAAAAACACAGAGATCACGATCAATGACCGCCGCTTGTGCACTCGCGGGCGAAATGACCTTCTTCACCACATTTGTAGCAGCCACCGCCGCCGCCACCTCCACCACCGCCGGAGTACCTACCTCCTCCGCCTCCACCACCAGAATACCTACCTCCACCGCCTCCGCCACTGCCGCCATCCTGTGGACACTCTCTAGCGAAATGCCCAGATTCTCCACACTTGAAGCAGCCGCCGCCGCTACCTCCACCACCGCCTCCGTAACCACCTCCACCGCCTCCGTAGCCACCTCCACCGCCTCCTCCATAACCTCGGCTACCACCTCCGTAGCCACTGTCACCACCTCCATAACCACGACTACCTCCTCGGCCTCCACCGTAACCACCTCCATCACGACCTCCTCCTCCACCTCCACCGCTACGAGAGCCTCCTTTAACAGGCGCTCCATCAGGTCCAGTAACGTCACAAGCTTTAGCCCTGCCATCTGAACCAGACTCAATCTGATACTCAACCTCCTCACCTTCAGCTAGGCTACGGAACCCTTCAGATCTGATGCCTGACTGATGAACAAACAGATCTTCAGAGCCATCGGAGGGAGTGATGAACCCAAAACCTTTCTGGTCACTAAACCACTTAACGATTCCCGTCAGCCTCTCACAACTCTCATCCGCCATTTTTTTACCTCACAAAAAGGAAACCCTAAAACCCTTCTAGAGTGTGTGTTCCCTTAGAAATTTCACCGTGGCCTATTTCATAAAGGGATGGGTCACCTATATAGTGTGAGGCTGAGTGCCACGTTTTGTTTTGGGCCCAGAATTTAGTGGGCCATGATTCTCTTCCTTTAGTGTGCTTTGGAGAATTAAATCGACGGTTGGAAATTTACGAGGTGAACAGACGGTCAGGGTCTCAAGGTTGGGAATAGATAAGACCAATGGTCAAATTTCAAAATAGTTTGACGATTTTATCCTCCTTGTTTTACTACATATAACTGTAGTGCTAAGGATAGTATAGTCATTCGGACATTTTCATGCAGAAAACGTTCCTGTTCCTTCCTTCTGTGTAGCAGACTAGCAGTCAAAGAGTTGTCATTCAAATATTAAATTTAAATTTATATATTTTATTAAATTTGATTTTTGTAGAATAACAAAAATATTTTCAAAAATTCATGAGAATTAAATTCAAGATCTATGATTAATGTTAGTGAATTTCTAATTATTCTATCACAATTCATTTTCATCCTTATCCAACTATGTCTTCCTATCCCATTCATTTTATTTTATACTAAATAAATTACTCCCTCCGTTTCACAAAGAATGACCTCCTTTCCTTTTTAGTCAGTTTCAAAAAGAATGACTTCTTTCCTTTTTTGGTAACATTTTACCTTTTGCTTTTCACGTGGCATGTTTAAGACCACAAGATTAAGGGCAATTTTGTATATTTGACATAACTTTAATTTAGGATCACAAGATTCAAAAGTCTTCTTTATTTACTTAAACTCCGTGTCAAGTCAAACTAGGTCATTCTTTGTGAAACAGAGGGAGTAAAATGTTTCTATCAATGAATTAATTTACAAAATATGGGTTTTCCATTTAAATGAAAGTACAAGCATATGTTTTATGTTTTGTATTTAATGCAATGGTATCAATATAAAATATCTAATGCGATGGAGTAGTATTTTATGTCACCGTAGACCGTACTACAAATTACTCTCTTCTTCACGTTCGCTACAGTTTTTCTTTTGAAGTAAAGATTTTGTTGTATTCAATGAAATTTCGTAGATTTAACACAAATTTCATAGTATTAAAAACTAATTACATTCTATTCCTACTATTTATCAAATTACAAAAATCTCTTAAATTTAGTAGAATTGAATACATCCCAAAACGTCTCGATAAATCGCGTCCTAGTTTCTGATACATCCCTCTACAGCATGATAACATCGTGTCTTAGTTTCGGATACATCACTCAACATGATGTATGTGACTGATAAATTGTGTAAAGTAGATATTCTTATAATTTTTTTCAATTGACAATAAATTTTAGAGAATGTAGTAAATATGCAATATATTGATTTGTGTATAAAAGTGTGTGTATATATTGTATAACGATTTGATATATATGAATACATTGTTATGCAATATATATGCATTGCATTAGTTATATAATGTATAACGATTTGATATATATATATATATATTCACATACATTGTTATGCAATACATATGCATTGCATTAGTTCATCTTTCTTATAAGATTCGATATTTTTAGTCCTGACCTGTTTCTATCTCTTTTCTAAACAGTTATAAATTTTAAATATGAACTCTTCTTGATATTTCAGTGCATTCAATAATTTTTCACTCAAAAACTTATTTCTTATTCATATGTTTTACAATCATTAAGTCTAGATTTCTTGTGTCGGGGGCGTAATCAAATCGTACAAAATTAAGTTTCTTAAAAACACCAATAAGGTAAAATCTTTGAAAAAATCAGCTCCAAGTTGAGGATAACTTGGAAGGGACTCGCCAATCTATGTAGGTTGTTGTAACTTGTAAGAGTTTAGTAGAATTAGTTCCTACTTTTTAGTTTTCATTTTTTTTTTTAATCTGAATATTGTTGAGATTCATTAATACTACCAGTTTAAATTGGGGAGAAATTTTTTTTAGCGTAGATCGTGATTTGTTCAACCTTGTGAATTGAGTATTTTTCACATAAAAAGTATTGTGTTGTTATTTTATTTCTCTTTACATTTTGAAAATATATGCAAAATGCTATAAATTAATATAATCGATCACTTAGGCAAAAATCAAGCAGAACCCAATTCACTCCTCCTGTGTTATTAGATAATGCTAAATATTAACTTTCAATTTGGTTTTTATAAATTTGCGTTCTGTTAGTAACATTGTTCTATGTTTGAGTCCACTGAATTGTTTGATCAACTTTCACTACAAATACCAGTACTATATTTACAAAAATCAAATACATAGATCATAATTTGACTAATAATTTGGTAATATATTTGTATACTCTAATATAAGAAAACTGTTAAATAATTAAATTAATTTACGTTTGTACTCATTTGGACTATTAACCAGTCGTAGTGGGATCACTATATCATAATTTCGAGTTCAGATATTAATGACCTATTATTAGATAATCTTCCGGGTAAAGTTATAGCCGATTTATGGAAATATTTCCTTTTAAGTTAATTATTTAAAGTTTGTCATTGTTTTTAAAATTGTATAACTATAGATTTTGAGAGCAACAGAACATTAAATTTTGGAAAATTTGTATATAATAACAAACTATTAATTCAAATTAAATGTTATAAACATAGTTTGATTTAATTGTACCCCATAGCAAACTGTTGCTATTTCGCTTCTCTCCTGGTGAATCTCGCTGGCCACTCTCGTTCTCTCCGTCGCCTCTCTCACTTTTTATACAAACACAAATGTATAAAATATGTTTGTATTTGTATAAAGCGAGAGAAAATTGTATATATACATATATTTTCGTTCCCCTCTCCCAGATCTCGCTCGCCACTCTCCAAGATCTCGCTCGCCAGTCTCTCCCTCGTCTCTCTCGCTTATACAAACAGAAATGTATAAATTGTGTTTTTGTTTGTATAAAGCGAGAGAAAATTATATATACACATGCAAATACATATATATTCGTCCTATACACTTATAATTATACAATACAAATATTCCCCTGCCCAGTTTTCTTTTGCCTTTCCCTTTTTCTCGCTTTATACAAACACAAATTATACAATTGATTTTTTGTATATGTATAGCGAAATATACATATTTATGTTTGTTATGGAGCGTAATTATGCAAACTATAGCTATAGCATACAAATATGATTTTTGTGTTTGCTATATGTGAAAGTTGCTCTTAAATTTTTGTATCATAACTACAACATTTTAGTAGAGCCGTCAATATGAGTTGGCCCACCCCATCCGGGCTAACCCATACAAGCTTTGAAATTTGACGGGCTAGCCCATTTTTTGTGTGGGCCAAAAAATGGTCGGCCCAGCCCGCAAGTACGTGGGCTACGGGTTTTGCCGGGTCAACCCTATTTTCTTAAAAGTATATTTTTTATAATTTTTTAAAGGGAAAAGGGCCTGATATACGCATCAACTTTGTCATTTGGAGCTGATATGCCTCTCGTTATGAAAGTGACTCATATATACCCTTACTGTTATACAAACGGCTCACATATACCCCTATTGTTACAAAATGAGCTCACATATACCCTTCATTTAACGGAAGTGAAAAAATTAGTTTTAAATTTATATTTTTGATTTTTAATTTTCTTAAAAATTATTTAGGGGTATATATGATTCTTCTAGTAAAGTTCAAGGTATACTTTAAATCTTTTTCATACATACATTATTTTTTGACTTCTTTTATTATAATTATTTAAGTTTCTTATTCTTATTTTATTTTATTCTTTCATTCCTTAGTGTAAAGAAAAAATTTTAAAACTATTTTTTTTGTGGCTATATTATAATTTAAAACTTTTTTTTTGTCTATATTGTAATTTAAATTTTGTGTTTGAAGAAAAAAATTTGGTCATCTATAATAAGTTTATAAGAATATTAGTGAAACATAAATAAATTTGACCATCAAAATAATAAATCTAAATTAGTTATTGAAACAAAAAAAAAAGTCAAAAATAAAAAATAAAATATATATATATATATATATATGTTTGAGGAGGATTAAATATACTCATATGGGATTATATTTTTTAAAAAATAAAACCAATTTTTTTTTTCCATTTCCGTTAGAGGAAAAGGGTATATGTAAGCAATTTGTATATAAGTAGGGTATATGTGAGTCATTTGTATATAAGTAGGGTATATAAGAACCACTTTCATAACGAGGGGTATATCAACTCTAATGACAAAGTTGAGGGGTATATAGAACCCTTTTCCCTTTTTTAATTAAATTATAATTTAAAAATATTATCATAAATATCGACAAGACAATATTACATGGTGTTAGTGTTACTACTTGTTAATCAAATACACAAATAAAATTACTTTATAATATTTATTAAGTTGATTTCAAGTTAAAACATAAATAGTAAATATAAATATTAACCTAATTGTTTTCCAATGATCATAATAAAACACAAAAGCTATGACAATATTTCATAGGTTATGGCCTATGTAGTGATTTTCTAGAAATTTTAGGGACCTTTTATTTTATGTATTTTATATTTTATAAACATAATTTCTATTTAAATTGTAATATTTCAAACTTTAAACAGATTTTTAATTTAGACTCTTGTTATTTTCAATACTTTATTTTTTTTTAATTTAATTTTTATTTGTCCCACAGGGCCAGCCCTATCCATATTTATCAAGCCCCACAAATCGACAGACTTATTCAGGCCGGGCTAAAAAGCCATTTTCTTAAATGGGCTCCAAAAATCGTAGCTCAAACCTATCAAATTACGAAGTAGACCAGGTCGATCCAACGAACCTAGATCATATTAACGGCTTTACAATTTAGTATCTAATCTAACGTTTTCTCATCTAGAACTTGATTCACAATATTCTTCAATTATAATTTCAATAAATAGGAAATTAAAAGTGGATCATACGATAAATTGATTTAATTTGAAGATGAGTCGAGATATTTCACATTACTTTGGTCCCACAAGTGTAATAATAGGGTTAGGAACAAGTCAAAACAAGTAGTTGAAATAGGCAAATTTATATTCTTTATTATTGTTCATTTGTCACTTTCCAATCCATATCAATGTTTGATACTCTAGGACCTAGGTAAGTTCCTTTCAACCAAGGACAGATAAAATATCTTGAAATTCTCATATGTAAATTGTTGATAGTTTGCTGGAAGTAATTTATTTCTAACAAAGAAACTGATATAATCTTCTTTTTTCTTTTAAGTATAAGTATTTCATATCCCAATATTCACGAGTTATTAACGATTTCTCAAATTTCAAAATATTAGCTAAGGAAATTGAATTTCATACCCTCCACCAAACCTTACATCATACACTAGTAAAGAGCTAAGCATCATCTATCAAAATAAGAAGAAAAAGTTGCAAATCTTCTCTAGAAATATGTTGCATACTACATTAATTAACCAACACTTACCAAATCCCCAAATCAAGCTAAATCTCAAAACAAAACTCAAGACATGGGATTATAGGGGAGGGAATAGATTGTAGTGACTCCTCAAATTTACACAAAACAACCCATGCATCTTCTTCTCCAACTCATAACGTCATGCCAATTGAGGATCGAACAAACCTTTAAACCTTGTTTAATTTCCGTGACGACCTCATAGGTGGTGATGGTGAGTGATGTTGGCCGGAGATGGGCGTGGAGCGCCAACATGAGGGAGGAATGGTGGCGGGGACCCCGGTGGAGGTGGGCATTGGTAACATTTGGTGAAAAGACCAAATGTGTCAATTTGATGTATGAAATTGGTCATACTGGCCCAACCACCAAATCCAAACCCAACAATAAGTACCCAAACCACCACAAATATGTTTATTGTAAACGATCCAGCCCAACGTCCCACAAATTTTGGTGGTTGCTCTACCGCATTCTGCATAATATCAAAGTTTATAATCATAACACACCAAAAGTATAAAAGACAAAAACATCCAACTACTACTATACTATGTGAGATCTGAATTAACTTTATTAATTCGTTCCTTTTATTCTCCATTGGTCCTTATAAATCATAATATCTAAATTTTTTTTTCTAATTTTTAAGTAAGAAGTATATGTAATAAAAATTACTGACAAATTTAAGAGACGAGCGTAATAAAGATTTGGTACCTCTCGGGCTGCAGCGGATTTAAAGGTGAACATGTAAGCAAGAGCCGGGATAATGTAGACGGTAAAACTAACGAGGAGTGAACCAACGGAGGAGTTTATAGGGCCGAAAAATGGGAAAACTATGGCCAGAAACCATATCGGAATCACCACCGGCAACCGCGCCGCTGCCCTCCTACACATGCTCTTGCATTCGTGCATGCCTATGGCCTTCTCCCATACAAAATACAATGGTGTGCAAGCGAAACCAAATGTTATAAACTGTAAAAACAACAACTCAATGTTAGATGTCGTATCTTTATTTTATTTATTGCTTGTTAAGATAAAGTCAATATTGAACAAGTAAAATTGGACGAAGAAAGTGCCTGATGAATGAGCATAAGGATGACAGCCATGTCTCTGAAAGGTGATTTAGGTAGAAGAGAAAATGCATTAGAGTGATCAAGTAACAAATCACCAAATGCCCAATAAACTGATGCTGCTGATGGAAGGGTCAATGTTAACACATAAAGAGTTGCCCATAAGTAAATTGCCTTAAACTTTTGGGGTTTCCACATAGCATGCATTATTTCTCTGCCCAAACAAAACACAACAATTAGCCTCTTTTAAAAAAAAAAAATTAACGGTAAGTGTATATAAGTTAAATTCTTGTGAAAAAATCTACTATCTCTATCCCAATTGATTTGTCATACTTTCATTATTAGTCTCGTTCCCAAAAAGAATTAGATAAATATCTATGACTTAGGTAAATTATTGTAATCAATTCGTCACATAAATTAAGATGCATGGGTAATAATATTTTAGATATTTCTTTCAATGTACCTACAAGCTTCTGACATATATACATGCCACAACCTAATACAATTAAATGCCTTTTACAGTTCACAGAAGCTAAAAATCTAGTTGAGTAAATATCCAGATTTATTTGCAGTCCCTTTCAATTTTCATATTTATGATAGGATACTTAATTATTTCTTGCTTCTTTTCCTTGGTTAATGGTACCTTTTAATTATGTTAAAAAACAGAAAAAAGGAACATAAAAGGAAGAGATGTTCAGAGCATTTAACCATTCATTGATTCAGTAACAAAAATAAAGCAAAAGTGATTCGAAAAAGATATTTTGCTTTTTAACTTAAAAAGGGTAAAAAGGGTTCATAGTAAGTAATGACTTTTTTCTTCCCATGCCTGAGAAAGGCACTCTGCCAAATTGAAAAAATTAAAATAAAAAATAAAATAGAAAAATGCATGTAAAAAGCTAAAGTAAAAGTTAACAGGTTATATGTACAGTTGTATGGAGAATAACAATAATAGTTTTTTGACAAGGATTGGTCACCACGTAGTAAATGTTAAAGTTTTGAGGCAATATTTAATATCTTAGACAAAATAATAATACTATATACTATAGTCCGCTTCTTCAGAATATGTCGAAATAGTCTAGGTTAAGTCATTTTCACACAAGAATAATGTTGTGGATAGAGCTAATGTGGAGCGGCTAGTACAGTAAAATTCAATAGTTTTTACTCATATCTTGCTCCAATTTTAGAATTTTAGCCCCATTTTAAAAAAGGAAATAATTTGCAATAAATCAATTAAGATGTCTTACACAGTAACAGCATGTCCCCCAAATGTGTAGAGAATGTTTGTTGCTCCTGTGAAATATAGAACCATTTTTGTTGGACCTGAATGTTTCACTCCCTCTACCTGTTTTTATTACAAGAAATAAAAAACATTAATTCATAGTAATTAAACATATCAAATTACTAATTAATTATTCATGAATCTCTATAGATATGATAGATAAATTTCTTCACTGTTCACTTAGCTTTAGTTAGGACCTAGTCTCGCTCAAACTCTTGAACAACAGATACATGTCATATCTTTTAAAAGTAAAGCGCGACAATATTTTTGAACTAGGTGTTTGTGACTTGAATTCAAAACTCTGAACACGTGATATATGCTTAATTTTAGTAACTTTAATGCGATAAAAAAATAAAAATGGTAAATTTATATAATAGTGCGTGATAAAATTTAATAATCATATGATGAAATTAAATACCTGGCCATGAAGGAGTGATGCGACAGTAAGATACCAAGCAGTGTAAGTGGTCATTAATAAGCCAAGAAAAGACCAGATTCGGTAGTTGTGAAAAGATGGAATGAATACAGTAGTTGCACAACAAGCTCCGAATATATAAGTCCAAGTTCTTTTGTCCAAATTATCATTTATATAATATATATTGCTGCAAAATTACAATAAATTAATTAATCTCATTAAAAAAAAAAAAAACAGAATATACAAGGGGGCAGGTAGAAAATTTTAAAAAAACAAACCTTGCACAGGCTATAAGTTGAATGACAGATCCAAACAGAAGAAAAGTACAATTAAATGCCAAACCAACGTTCCTCCAATGTTTTCCAAGTAATCCATCAAGAACTTCAAACCACTATACACAAAAAAATCACATTAAAAAAATAATTACACAAATACTATAGTTTAATCAGAATGCCATGTGAAATGTTGTTCTTTCCCTTTGTGTAAATTTAGAAGTAGTGAGACAAAATATCTAGTATTAACTAATATCTTGTCGGAGTGTCTCTTAAATTAAAAAAATTACCCCTTCGAAACTAGAAAAGTTTTTTTTTTTTTTGGTCAAGCGGTGATTATGAAAAATCCTGCGTACGCTACTTGATATGATTTTACCTGAATGACGTGGTTTCGGAAATCGACTTTTTCCCTTTCTTTTCTGGTTCTGTACTCAATGTAGAGAATGCTAATGAGATAAGCAGTCCAACTGCCTAATAAACCGTAGAAGAGTTGAAATGAAACGCCAGAGAGCATTCCAAGTTGAGAAAATGAGTATGGTAGTGTTAATAGCACTTGAGCTACCTGAAAGTAAAAACGAAATTTTCAATTACACACTTATACTTTACTCAGATCGTATTATGGGTTGAAATGGAATTAGTACCTGATTAGAAGCACAGCTAAACCAAGCATCATAAGCAGAGCCACCATGCCAAAATAAATTAGAGAATTTGGATTTGATGTCATTATTACTATTAGGCTTTCCTTCACTCTCCATCTCAACATAATTTCCTACTATCACTGTTTCCACTACTTTGTCTGTAGATTCCATCTTTTTTTTCCTTGTGCTCACTAAAAAAATGTGTGGTATAGGGAGTTTAGTAGTTAAAACAGAGTTGGATGTTTAGTAGGGAAGCATAGTGGTGTATGTTATATTTATATTGAGTGAAATGAATGTTAAAACAGCTTTGTTGGGTGGGCCTTGTCCACACACCCTTTTATCAACCTAATTCTCCTTTTAGCTTTTGTTTTACAAGGAAAAAAAAAAAAAGGAGGTCGAAGAAAATGGGAAATTGGTGTTATGTTCTTTGAAGGATGAGAATTCGTGACTAGAGTTAAACGATTAGAATGTGGGCACCTAGTTGTCACTTAAAACTACAAACACTTACCATTGTTTGATTGCTAATCAATATTTAAATACTCCTTATTTAGCGGTAGAGTCAGAAATTTCATTAAAAGATACAAAATATGAAAAGTCAATACACAAAATAAATTAAAGTGATTTAACATTTACTATATAAATAATTTTGACCAGGGTCAGATACAACAGAGCGCCGGGTTGTTCACCCAAACTCCTTTGGCAAAAATTTACATTTTAGATATGTATTATAGATAGACAGATTTTGAATCCACTCAACACAAGATTAGATGGTGACTTAGTGATTTAGGAAGGATCAATTTATTTTGAGGTTCGAAATTTAAATCCTAAGCACAATATTTTTATTTTTTCGAATCGCCTTGGTGAATTTTTTTGAATAAGTCACTACTTTTAACAATATATAAATATTAATAATATTTGACCAGAAAAAATTCAAATAAAATTCAAGTGGAAGATGGGAGTAGAGGGCAAGAGTAACGGTGGGGATAGGGTCTATTGCGTTTTTGAAGGGTGGTAATTTTCATGAGTAGAGTTAAACGATTAGAATGTGTCCACTAGTTGTAACTTAAAACTACAAACACGTACAATTGTTGAATGCTTTTTTTTTCTTTTTAATTGACAACTATTACATCTTGGTTGGATGGTTGTATTCAATAGTTTTATAATGTATTATATTGTATTTTATTATATTAGTATATTATATTATTTTTGATGAAATAAGGCTTGGTAAAAAAAATGTTTAAAAGCTATTTTCTCCCCACTCATTAGTCCATTTTTTACTTATTTAGGCTTAGAAATTCAAGAGATAGTTTATTATTTTATATTTATTTTATCCTTATGAGTTATTATTAAATACTACTTTTCATTATCCAACATTTAAACTAATACGTATACTAATTAGGAGTAATATAATAATTATTTTTTATTTAAAAGAGTATGTCAAGTTAAAAATAAATGAAAGGAGTATAAAAAACTATAAATTGAGATAATCAACTTATGTTGTTTATCTGATTTTAACTTATAAGCACTTTGCTTATAAATTTTTTAATGTTTATTACTATCATGTTAACTTTTAATTGTCATGTTACACTTTTTGAAAGTTAATTTGACTAATTTTTAAAATTAATTGTAATTTTTTACATATTAATATGATGAAAAAATACATCGTAAAATATTAATCAAAGTCCATATAATTTGACTCTAAAAAAAGGAAAATTATGTCAATTAAAAATGGACGAAGAAAGTAAATGTTAAAAAACCTTAGTATTACCTCTTTGAAGTTACAAGGGGTGTGTGTATAAAAATGTTGGTTTATAGCTTCCAAGTTGAAACAGTTCAACTTTGCGAGCTTTGACGAATACCCATGTTATTCGTGCCCAAAGCAATTGTTCCTATGATTAAATCTTTTTATTTAAGCAAATTATTTATTAATTAAATAAAACATGATTAAAACTATTGTCTTTTAGTGCAGATGCTAATGTAATTATGGGAGCGTGACTGGCTTCTTTGCACGAGTGGGTTTCTCTTCTTCCCATGGATTAATTTAGCCTAACCTATGCTTTGTAATTGTATATTTTAAAATGTAAAATATCGAGTCTACTACTAGTACTAAATACTTGTGCCTAAAACAGGAAATGATTTGCCTTAAATCACATTGTGATTGTACTTTTAATTATTCTAATTCTGTCTTTATCTGATGTGATAATGACGTCAAGTTCAATGTCATTAAGACTAACCTCTTCAAAATTTTCTTTTTTTTGTTTCTCAAAAGTCAAATAGCTTGAATTTAGACCAGCATATAATTTTGAGAAGAAATATAATTTATCTTTTTTATGCAAAAAAAATAAAATATTTAAACATTAAATTAATTTTATCTAATTTAACACCGATGTTTCGTTAAGTTAGATCCTTAACAACTAAATGTGACAACTATTTCAAGACAAAAGGAGTACCATTTGAAGTATCTTTCTTCCTTTCCTTTAAGAGTAATATAATTCAGTTCAATTTTTTAACTGAAATGTCGTATTTTTATTTTTCATACATAATCAGATTATTTAGAGTAAATGTCACATGAAATGACAAGTACACAACCTAAGACAAAGTAGATTATATGTCGTTAATTCGTTATAAATCGAATTACACCAAGTATCCATGTAGATTTCATACACTTCACAAAGTTCATGTAGAAGAACGAGGAAAATAGTAGTAATAAAGAGAATGAGCCCACCACGGTGACGTAACAGATGAATCGCTCCTTCCATGATCAAAGGTATAAATTTGAGTTTTGAATTTGAAGAAATCCATAGTCAGGAGTGCTTTTTCCGACTGAATCCAATGTGAATTCAAATAAGTTAAAACTTAATATAATATTAAGGGTAACGCTAAATGGCCAGAAAATTTGGTCAGAATTTTAAAAATTTTATAATATCCTTTTTATTTTAAAATAAACTGATCTTTTTTACATATTTTAATTAAAAGATAATAAAATTAAAAGGTAAAAATATTCAAAAAGGTAAAATAACAGTGTGAAATATGTTATTTTACTATTCTGATCAAGTTTTCTGGCCAAAAGGATTTTTCCTGATATTAAACACCAAATAAAGGGGAAAAAAAGTTGAAAACGAGAGAATTATAACAAAATAGACCGTATGATTATCGGCGAAGGGGCGTGGTCGCTTTATAGCAAGAAGAAGAAGAGAAAAAAGCTGCTTTTATCACATGGCTTTGGGAGGAAAAAAACTTTATTGTCTCGAGAATTTCATTCAATCCATTGCTTCTTCTAAATTCATATTTTTTAAGTTACTATTGAGTTCGTCCCAATTTACGTGACCATTTTTCATTATTCAATAAAAATATTTCTTTGATCGAACTTTCATGTTATGTCATTCATATTTTAGATGTTCAATTTTATGCAGGAAGGTGCTAAGTATCTCAATTAATTAAGAAAATGAATCGTTATATCTCTATGCTCTTGAATAATTTTCACTTCATGAGCTAATTTTTACTATCTTTTTGCTTAAACGTCTCCTATACTATCTTTTTTTCAATACGTTTATATATTTTATGTACCAATTACCCATAAAAAAAAATTATGTTTTCTTAACACTAGAGTCTTCACACATTTTAGAGACATAAGGACAAACTTATTCTTTGAGAACAGTAAGATCATGTGCCTTTGAAACTGCGCTTGATCTTGGAAATTCCTCCCATCTCCTTTTTCCATCAATTTATTCATATGTTGTAGTAATTTGTTATTTTACTAAACACGCTTCTTAATTGGTACCAATGAAATACTCGAAATTTCGAGTTCGAATCCTATTGGATACAAATTGTCTTAGTTAGGAAGGGTACTACTTTCAAAATGATTTTAAATTTAAATTTAATCAAATCATAATACAAGTACTCGACAATTAGTTAGGAACCAAGAAAATGAAAGGCAAACACAAAAGCCTCAAAACCAAGACAAGAAGAAAGAATAAAAGGACAAATGCTTTTATCATATAATGAAACAGCAAAAAGTGTTAAAAAGTAAGCAATTTTCATCATTCCCTCAGAAAAGATAGGGGGACTAAATAGAGCATACTGATTGCTAGTGCAAGACAAAAAGAAAATTCATAAAAGAAAAAGTTCTTTAAATTCATATTTATTTAACCAGCATTTTTATTTTTATTTAAAAGGCAAGATGGTTTTTTTTTTTTTTGATACTATTCAGTCCCCAAGAACCTTTAATTATATGTGTCTTCTGCTTTTTACAGAGGTCTTTTTTAATTTAAATGTGTCACCTAGAGTTATCATTGATAATTTGCAATGTTATGATGTTAAAACATAATGAGGTCAGATTTCTTTTAAATATATAAGTTTTATGTAGTATTTCAATTGTAAATACTAGTACTGGTTTTCGAGATTTATGGTTTTTCTTTGTTTAAACAGTTTTACAACAAATCACAATTTAACTAACTGATCGTCTATATTCCAACAGTTCTAGATAATGAAGCATATCTGTAGTAATTGTTAAAGCCTTAAGGGTTAATACACAACTTTATAGTAAGTATAATAGTTGAACTTAACCACATGATATTTGTAAGATCACAAAAAAATACTCGTTATAACAGTAAAGTCACCTTTATGGTATAGATTTCATCGTGTCATCGTAGAAAAATGTCAAGACTTCATTTTCCTGGCTAGTAGAGTTAAATAATTTTGACATAAGCAAAATACAGTTTTATGATTTTATTGTTATAGTGACACTACTAGAGGCTAGAGCAGTGAATTTAGGTCAATGAAACTGGGAATAGAATAATTAGTATGAGTAAATACATAAAAGTGATGAAGAGCAACATATTGATGTTAGTTGTTGGATTAAAGAGTGATAATTTTATTTTTGTCACGCTTTACAGACACGATATGACATATATAATATTCATGGGACCATAAACATTCCCTGTGTAGTTTTGTCCTACTTTCCTTCCTTTGACTGTTAAATTGTTCATTCTCTTTTGTCATAATTTCTAGCACACAACAATTTTACACTATACTTCATCTTCCTCTCTATATGAAAACTTGGCTTCAATTTTGGCTGACAAAATTTTATCACTACTGGTAGCTGAAAATTCTAGTCGATGGCAAACATTTGTACGTAGGTTATTTGACGAGTACAACAACACCAACAAATTCAGTATAATCTCACACATGACGAGTAAAATGTAAAAGTTGATCCTAATTTGAGTAATTGTGGGGTAACCAAGATAAATTAACTAATGTCATGTGATGAATACAACCTCATAGTATATTATGTTTCCTTAACTATGTTGTTAGTAGTTATGACAACCTATTACCCTTGTTGTTTTCCCGACATGACATTAAGAGAACATGATAACTAGTGGTCCTATACAGACATTGAATTCACGTAAATTCAATAACTATCTATCTATGTTGAAAAACATGAAATTTAGGATCTGCCTCAAGTTATATAAGTTTGGTCTCAGGATTAACCAATAGTTATTGCCGCTAGCTAGTCATTGAATCATGAAGTGAAACATTATGTTTCTTTAATCCTTAACTCACTACATAAAAAATATCATTAGTGGCAATTAATTCTTAATTGCCGCTAAATATGTATTTTTAGCTGCAATTAACACTCTTTGTATATGTCCCTAAAGCCTTTAGCGACATTGGTTCTAATGGCACTTAGCTAATGCCGATAAAAACTTTAGCACTCTTTTTTAATGTCAATATTTATTGCCACTAAAAATTGTTTTTGTTGTAGTGACTCAAAATTGTATATTTGTATTTTGTGTCTTAATATATAGTACGATTGTTAGATACATTTGTTTTATTTAAGTTCTTTGGTATATTGCAAAAGCTTGGGGAGATCTAAGTTGACAGACAAAAATGATAACCTAAGTTGACCTTTTAATGAGGAGAGACAAAATCAGTTATGCCAATCTATGTGGGCTCTTTTTTTAGGGGAAAAATATAATTATTCTTTTTTCAATTAATGGATTAGACTTATGATTGAGTACAAGAAAATGGGTATTTATGCACGCTAGGGCCAATGTATATGATGATCAACAGTTATTTCAAAAAAATGCCTTTTAAGCACTCTTTAGTAAGCACAATAATACATAACAAAAGGTCCATTAATACTTCTAGAGACTTGGATTTGGCACAAAAGTGCATTAAAATGCCGTTAATTACTGTTTGGAAATGATTATATCTTTGTAACGGGGGTCAATCTTTATCCTTATTTGTTGAATTACCAAACTGTATGGGCCTCTGATGAATAATGAATTAATGCACCTTTTTAGTATGCTAAACAACTAATGAACAATAGCCAAATGAACTACATTAATGATTGAAAAAGGTGCATTATATCTATAAAATTAGGACTAATACTACGTATCATATTTTGCTATATGTACTTACTTGTTAATGATCAAAGCATTTAATAAATTGTTAATGATCATCAGTCTAATTGTGAATTCTAATGCCTATAGGTTGCAAGGTCAATTTTAGAGTTTAGCTATCTCATAGGGGGTCACGAGCAGAGCTATGCTACTGAGTCTCACATAACTAATACTATCATGACACTATGAATCGTGATACACCTGCATTCATTACGTGATTTTGAGTACAACGCTGACGCTATATATCCATAAAAGCAAGGTATAGTATATATGAACCACCAGATAAACATATAATTTTGCATTGGTCCTGTGGGAAGTAGCCAGACTTTTAGCCTCTTGAAGAAGCTAGGGGCTCATCAGCTGGATTAAGCCCGAAAGGGAGTTTTACTTTAGATGGGCTAGGGCCTAGGCCCATATAGTACTCAAGACATTTTGGGCTGACTGTAGAAGGGGAGATAGGAGAAAATATTAGGAAAAATAACTAGAATACACAACCTTAGTTAATGTATTCACAATAACTCCCTACTATTTTAAATTTTTTCAAAAATACCTATTTTCCCAAAAACTAAACTAGAGTAGATACATTATTATTAAAAATTCCAAACCATTAGTTACCATCCCTAAATTTACTCTCCTCTAATTTCTCCCACTTTACTGTTCACGAACCCGTCCATTCCAAAAAATTCTCCTCCATCTTCACAACAGATTCATATTCCAAGTTTGAATTTCAAACTATTTCGCACTCCATTCAACCAATTTCAGAATTTGAAATAGGTAGTCTCTTCATCTTCAACTTTATTTTTTCGTTTTTTATTTTATTTTCTAATAATTCATGGATCATCCGTCTTTTAGTATGGGGATTATCCAAATAGTCAAAAACTAAAAAAGAGGCACATACAAAAACGCCCAAGAAAAGGGGTAGAAAGGTCGCCCCTGCCATATCCAGATCTGCACTACCAATGGTATGTATTTTATTTATGTTTTCTTTTTTTTGTAATTTTCTATATTAACATGTAGTGAGTTTTGTGTAATAGTAGATACATTATTGTTAATTAAAAATTATTATGTATATTGATTAAATTCTTCATTTGTTACACAAAACCCTAATTTTTGATATATTTGTTTATTTATTACGACTAATGTATCAAAAAGTTAAAATTCAAATAATGAGATAGAACTGTTGATAATTATTATTAATTTATCAAATGGTTGTTTTGTGTGTCATTTATTCATTTTACCAGAAAAGGCATTATTGGTCATTTTTTTGTTCTAAAAAATGTATGAAAGTTTAAAGTTCAAATTAGAGGATTACATGTATGTTGCAGAACAACATAATGTTTCATAATTTGGCTTATTGTTTCTATTAAGTATCAAGTTGACTAATTCATAATCTGTAGTTAGTATTATGTATCAAGTACAATTTTACATTTTTATGTATCATCTGAAAGTTTATTGTTTCTATTAAGTATCAAGTTGACTAATTCATAATCTGTAGTTAGTATTATGTATCAAGTACAATTTTACATTCTTATGTATAATCTGAAAGCTTATTGTTTCTATTAAGTATCAAGTTGACTAATTCATAATATGTAGTTAGTATTATTATATATCAAGTACAATTTTACATTCTTATGTATCATCTGAAAGCGTATTGTTTCTATTAAGTATCAACATCATATTTATAATCTGTAGTTAGAATTATGTTTCAAGTACAATTTTACCTTCCTATGTATCATCTGAAAGCTTATTGTTTCTATTAAGTATCAACATCATATTTATAATATGTAGTTAGAATTACTTATCAAGTACACTTTTACATTCTTATGTATCATCTGTAAGCTTATTGTTTCTATTAAGTATCAACATCATTATGTTAATCTTTTTTTTT
>JAJOOR010016895.1:0-20869 GCA_036250505.1 Solanum acaule
ACGACTCTGGAGCAAAAAGGACAACTTTACATGTTAAATTTAAAATTTACCGTCTTATAATTTTATAATTTACCGTCTTATTACTTTTTAAATTTACCGTCTTATAATTTTATAAATAAAGTAATATCATAAGACTTTACATGTTAAATTTAAAATTTAGAAACAATAATTATTTTTCAAAGATATGACCGAAAAGTGATTAGTGGGAATAACGCTATTTCTAAGAAATTCTTTTATCCCATGAAATTCTACCATTAGAGCAGAATAAATTTGAACCTCTTTTAATATTATTATTTTTTCCTTAGTTGGACTAAATCTTACAAATTTTAATTTAATATATAATATAACATAAAAAGAAAAAAAAGGTAACAACAGTTGTGTACTTGTCTCTATCTTCATTGAAAGAAACCACACTACAGATTCACATGTATATCTCCGTCTAGATAGAAACGTGTGTGTATATTTATGCATCATATCAATAACTATGTATTATTATTATTATTACTAGACTTTTAACAAACAACAAAATAAAACGAGAATATTTTTTTTTAAAAAAAATAGCCCTGCAAGGCTCAAATTCCTATGAGCCTTGTAAGGCTCACTGGCGGCTGAACCTTACAAGGCTCATAGGATTTGAGCCTTGTAAGGCTCATTGAAATTTGAGCCTTGTTTTTGGAAACTTAATTTAAACGGTGTGAAGAATTATTGATCTTTTGGTTTCATAATTAATTGAGTTACCCTTTTGGAATTTTCAAAAAAATGTGTTACCCTTTTGGTTTCGGACTCGATTTTAGTCCAGGTTCACTGGCAAGAAAGTACATTCAGAATGAATTTTCAAGTGATAAATGGAACCAGTTTAAAACATGATTTTTTGACACTTATAGTGCTAATGATTTAAATAATATTTCTCAAGAGTTTTATGAACTTGTGCTTTACATAATCAAATTATGTATTTTGTACCTTGGTTTATAACCACTTATTTACCTTCATTCATCAACATTTTGAACGATCTTATAAAGATGGATCTGGTAATATTATTAAGGTGGTTTATCCACCTCAGTCATCTTTTAATTTACCAAATAATACTGGTATCACCTTTACTACCTTTCAAAATTTGTTAAAGAAGATGTTGCGGCAGTCAACATTAATGAAATAAATAATTTAATTTCTCAAAATAATTATTTGGGACTTTATGCTAAAGTTTTGGGTGAATATATTAGTTCTCTTGATAAAAAATTGGATGAATTAACTGCTTTGATAATTCAAATAAAAAATGATTTAAAGACTTCTGATACGGCTTCTACTTCTAAAGGTAATTCAAAAGCTCAGATTATTTCTACTCATGTGCAAAGGCCCCCTGAGATTCGGAATTTTAAATTTAAACCACTTTATGATTTGGAAGAACTTCTTGATAAAAAGTTGTCTGAATTTGGTGCAAAGCCTATTGATTTGTCAGATAATTTTGCAGATGAAATGGAAAAAACTTTTGATTTTAAAAATCATGTTTCTTTAGAATTTAATAAACTTCGTGGTTATCCCAAGAAGAATAGTGGTAATACTAAGTTTTCTCATAAACCTAGCATGCAAGCCTACTATTATTCTAGACCAACTCCTCAAGATGTGCTTATAGAGGAACGAGACTGGAATCAGACTAACACCTCTTACAGTGGATCTGAAATTTATGAATGGAATCTTGATGGATTGACTGATAGACAGTTAACTATTCTTGTTCATAGAATGCTTATGTCACGCCCCGAGCCTACACCCTGGGCGGGATTGGCACGCGAGAACCATTGCTGGCCCCAAGCGAACCCTTGGCCTGACTTACTTACTCAGCGGAAGACTACACGCAATAAGAAAGGAATTCAAATGCTAAACAACTTAACTGTCTCAAACTAAACTCATAATGTTTTGAAAATAAGCATTAAACTTAGCCAAAATGGAAACTCAAATTTGAACATAAGTCAATAACAAAATGATGACGAATGAACTAACATCTGACTGACTATCTATGAAGCCTCTAAAACAACTGAGATGGATGTCGGGACAGGCCCACGACATCCTAATAAACTATCTAATACTAAAGTAAACAAAAGAGATCCTCTGGAATGCAAAGAGGTTCACCAACAGACTCTGAACTGCTCACTGGATCAACGATGCGATGGATGCCAATCCTAGTTATTTGTGTCTGCATCATAATATGATGCAAGCCAACTGGCATCAGTACATTGAATGTACGAGTATGCGAGTTGGAATGCTAAACACAACATAGGCTTGAAAAGAATCTGAACGGAACTGAAGAACTTACCTGGCTCAACTCGACTCAACACAACTGAACTCATTTCAATATAAAACAGTTTAAAACAAGTGCAATATAAAGAAAAGTTGTTTAAAACATGATATCAACTCTGTGTGTATGCAAAGATACAAATAACTCTGAGATGTATGTAAAAATACAAATAAACTGATGTATATAAAAATACAAAGTACTGATGTGGGAGTTTCTCTAATCGACAACCATCACATAAGAGCTATTGTGATGATACATCAATCTCCCTCACGCTGCCAGCGCATCCTATACCCTGCCAGGGGTATATGACCTAAATTACTAAGTGGATCCACTAGTCTATGCGAAAAGGATTCATCTAAAAAGTATGACCCTTTTCTACCCATGATGGCTACATAGTTTATGGAGACGTGAGTTATCTGAACTCAAGCTCGTCCCCACATCGGTGCTCAATACTACTCCTAAAATATGATACTAGCTCTTTATGTTTAAAACATACTTCTTTCTGTGATTTGAGATAATTGTTCAAAACTTAGCTCAAAGGCTATCTTGGAAATCAAAGTTTCCCTTCTTGCTTAATTATGAAAGCATTTACTCTTTTCTGAAAACTAGCTCAAATGCACTTTGGAAATCAAGGTTTTCCTTTCTTGTTTAAATGTGAAAACATTTTAAACCCTTTGGGAATACATAGTCCCCATTTACTTTTGAAGAAATGAACTTCAAGCTTTACTCTTTACTCTTTACTCAACTCAAAACTTAAGTTTTAAAACAAAATTAAAACATTTGTAAAAGACTTTTAAAAAAGAAACTTTATGAACTTCTCTTTAACTTAACTCTTGCCTTCTTGACTCCTCTTGACTTGACTTCTAACTGATCCTTAAATTGAATTATGGATTCAAGGATCGTGATTTGTGATAGGAAAGATCTCATGATGTTTAGGAATGAATTAGATAGCTAAACATGAGAAAAAGACCAAAAATCAATAGCTGAGGGTGGGTCCGCGACGCGGAGACATATTTAATTTTTAGTTTCGAAAACAACTTCTGAGGCAGAAGTCTCCGTGAAGGCTCCGCGACGCAATATGAAAATTCCCAAAACTGGGAACCAGCTCCGCGATGCGCCACTGATATCGGATTTCGTCCGACGAAATCTCTTCTTCGTTTTTCGACTCTAAACTCCGTGGGTTCTTTTACCCAACAGTTAGAATCGATTAAATGTTCAAAGTACATCAGATTCTACTCAAAATCAAATCTAAAATCACAGATTAGGATCAAACAACTCCTCAACGAATTCAATGAAACAAGAATCTAATGAAACTTCAACAAACCCATTCAAGAACTCAATTTCTAAGCTTTCAAGAACTTAAATTTGCTGAAATAAGTCATGATTGGCGCTTGGGAAAATTAACCTAACGCTATGTGATCTCACATACCTTGTAGGGATCACCCCCGACGAAATTCACAAGCCAAACTCGACGATCCTGACGAATTTTGAACGTTCTTTTCCTTTCTCCTCTTCTTTTCTCTTCTCTCAAAACCCTAACTTTTTTTCCAAAAGTGTAATTACCAAAAATGAATTAAAATAAAAGGGTAAGGAAAAGACCAAACTACCCTTCAAAAATCCGGATTTGGACTTTCCTTAATCCAACAGTCCAACTTCCAAAGGGGATAACTTACGCATATGAACTCGGAATCGTGCAAACTTGGCGGCGTTGGAAAGATCATTCCAAGAGCTTTCCAACCATATCTGGAAGTACACCTAACTCATCCTGATCTAGGAGTTATGGCCATTTGAAGTTGACCAAAACTCACTTTTTCCTAACTTAACAAAATTTCCAGATTTTTATTCTTTCCAAAAATGACTATTTCCAATTATTGGCTTCTTCCTATTTATTTCAAATTGCGAGATGTTACAATATCTCCCCCTTGGGAAAATTCATCCTCGAATGAGATTACTCTTATTAGGCTAACGGTGTAACATGCAACATTCAGCTCAAACACCCAAAATCAAGCAATGCAATTACAACATGCTAACTTACAACTAAAAACCAAGAAAAGTATTAGTACCTTAATTAGGAACTTCTCCGGATTCGAAGAGATGTGGATATCTCTTCTTCATATCCTTCTCAGCTTCCCAAGTAGCTTCCTCAACAAATTGTTTCCTCCAAAGAGCCTTGACTGATGCTACTTCCTTAGTCCTCGACTTGTGAACTTGACGATCTAGAATCTGAACAAAATCTCCTCATAAGATAAGCTATCCTTGATCTCAATAGTTTCAGTTGGTATGATAAGTGAAGGATCTTCCATGCACTCCTCCAACATGGAGACATGGAATACCGCATGAACCGCTGTTAACTCTTGTGGTAACTCCAATTCATAAGCTACCTTGCCAATCCTTTTGGAAATTATGTAAGGACCAACATACTGGGGGCTAAGTTTCCCCTTCTTACCCAAACCTCATAACACCCTTCATGTTGAAACTTTCAAGTACACCCAATCACACAATCCACCTTGATACCTCAAAACACTATCTCCCCCTTGTTCAAAAGCCATCACTTTTTGCTTATGAACACTTGCCTTTAATTCAAGCAATAAAGGATCTTGGTTGTGCTTTCCTTTTACTTCTGACACTAATGATGATTTAGTCCCATTCATCACCACCACTCCTCCTTTTGTGGAATCCATTAGTAGAACTCATAATCGTGTAAGTCTATGCACATCTTTTGCTAACTCTTTCTTATCTTCCTCAATATGGGTTGTACTACCCATAGACAACCTGCTTAAGGCATCAGCAACAACATTAGCCTTACCTGGGTGTTAAAGAATACTCATGTCATAACCCTTAAGTAATTCTAGCCACCTCATTTGTTTGAGATTAAGCTCTTTCTGACTAAACACATACTGAAGGCTCTTATGATTGGTGAACACATCCACATGCACACCATAAAGATAATGACGTCATATTTTCAAAGAAAATACTACGACAACCAACTCTAAGTCATGTGTTGGATAGTTCTTCTCATGAACTTTCGACTGTCTTGAGGCATAAGCTATAACTTTGTCATTCTGCGTTAATACACGACCCAAGTCAACTCTAGATGCATCACAATACGCCACAAATCCTTGAGTACCTTTTGGTAAGGTCAAAACTGGGGCAGTAGTTAACCTCTTTTTCAATTCCTGAAAGCTTTTCTCACAAGCTTCAGACCATTGAAGCTTCACTGTCTTCTGAGTCAACTTGGTCAAAGGAGATGAAATAGACGAGAAACCTTCGACGAACCTTCTATAATAGTCAGCCAACCCCAAGAAACTCCTAATATCCATTGGAGATGTGGGTTTAGGCCAGTTCTGCACTGCCTCTATCTTCTAAGTGTCAACTCTAATTCCATCACCGTCAACTATGTGGCCCAAGAATGCCACAGACTCAAGCCAAAACTCACACTTAGAGAACTTGGCATACAACTTCCTATCTCAAAGTCTGAAGAACTATTCTGAGATCGCTAGCATGATTTTCTTCATTCCTTGAATAGATTAGTATGTCATCAATGAAGACTATAACAAACATATCTAAATAAGGTTTGAAGACTCCATTCATAAGGTCCATGAACGTTGCTGGTGCATTAGTCAAACCGAACGACATGACCAGAAACTCATAATGACCTTAACGGGTCCTGAATGTTGTCTTTGGAATATCATATTCCCTTACTTTCAACTGCTCCTATAACTCTTTCAACTCAACTGGTGCCATTCTATATGGAGGAATAGATATAGGACGAGTATCTGGAAGAAGGTCTATACCGAAGTCTATTTCTCTCAGGAGGGACTCCAGGTAGATCATCTGAAAGACTTCTAGGAACTCTCTTACGACTGAAACTGATTGAATATGAGGTATCTCAACACTAGAGTCATTAACTCGGACTAAGTGATAGACACACCCCTTAGAAACTAACTTCCTTGCCTTAAGGTGAGGAATAAACGACCCTTAGGCACTGCTGAACTGCTTTTCCACTCTAAGACTGGCTCATTTGGAAACTGAAATTTTACAACTTGAGTTCTACAATCAACTGAGGCATAACAGGCATGAAGTCAGTCCATACCTAGAATGACATCAAAATCTACCATGGTACTCTTGTGATTGACGGAAACGGAACAATCACGATAAACTCTTTCTGCTAGAATAGAATCACCAACATGTGTAGAAACACTGAATAACTCACTAAGTTGTTCAGGAATAACATCAAAATTCATAACAACATAAGGAGTTACAAAAGGTAGACTCGCTACTAGGTCTAGCAAATCATATACAGTAAAGTAAAAGACTTGGATCATACCAGTGACAACATGTGGTGAATCCTTTTGCTCTCGGCGACTAGCGATAGCATAAAGACAGTTTCCTTCTCCGTCTGCCCTTGAAGTAGCTCATCTAGATACAATTCTATCTGGTGGAGCAACTGAAGAAGACTGGGATTTATTGCCCCATTACCATTACTCTGTCTGCTCTTTGGACACTCTCTCATAAAATGACTGTTCTGGCCGCACTTGAAGCAACCAGTGGAGCCATCAAGAAATATCCCTGAGTGGTTCTTACCACACTTAGCACATGCTGGAGTCTTAGTACCCCTTGTGCCTTACTACATTGTGAAAGCACAGGTCTAGCTCTGAGGTTCTGAAAATTCTGACTATTATACTCACATTTGTTCCTTGGTGCAGGTGCACTAACAGATGATGGAACCGGTCCTTTCTGCTTATGTTGGAAAGAAGACTGATTCACATTACTCTTTTGCTGCCCGGATTCATTCCCTGATGTCTTAGCCCTCTTATTCTCATACTCTTCTCTATCCTTTAGCTTGTTCTCTTCAACTTGTTGCACATGAATCATCAACCTTGTTATGCCCATGTAACGTATTAGCATGGCTGCCTTACCATCCTTACCTGACAGATGAGTCAACCCAACAATGAATAAAATCATCCTGCTCCTCATGTCGTCAACCATCTCTTGGCTTCACTTAGATCACGAGGAAAGAAACGCCCCATGAAAGCACTCTCAAAACAGTCCAACTAACAAATGGTTACGCGCAAGCACGAGTTAGAAAGAAACGTTTAGAGATTAAACTCTAACGCACAAAATGAGTATGAAAGAGTGAGAATTTTTTCCTAAATGTTGCAGCCTCCTTATTATAGATGTAGCGCGCTTCACACCGATAAATAGGACTCTACAGACACGATTTCATAGACTCCTTAGGACTCTTGAACTCTGTGCTCTTATACCAAATTTGTCACGCCCCGAGCCTACACCCTAGGCGGGACTGGCACTCGAGAACCATTGTTGGCCCCAAGCGAACCCTTGGCCTGACTTACTTACTCAGCGGAAGACTATATGCAATAAAAAAGGAATTCAAATGCTAAACAACTTAACTATCTCAAACTGAACTCATAATGTTTTGAAAATAAACATTAAACTTAGCCAATATGGCAACTCAAATCTAAACATAAGTCAATAACAAAATGATGACGAATGAACTAACATCTGACTGACTATCTATGAAGCCTCTAAAACAACTGAGATGGATGTCGGGACAGGCCCACGATATCCTAATGAGCTATTTAATACTGAAAGTAAACAAAAGAGATCCTCTGGAATGCAAAGAGGCTCACCAATAGACTCGGAACTGCTCACTGGATCAACGATGCGCTGGATGTCAATCCTAGTTACCTGCGTCTGCATCATAATACGATGCAGGCCAACTGGCATCAATACATTGAATGTACGAGTATGTGAGTTGGAATGCTAAACACAGCACAAGCTTGAAAAGAATTTGAAAGGAACTGAAGAACTTTCCTGGCTCAACTCAACTCAACATAACTGAACTCATTTTGATATAAAACATTTTAAAACAAGTGCAATATAAAGAAAAGTTGTTTAAAACATGATGTCAACTCTGTGTGTATGCAAAGATACAAATAACTCTGAGATGTATGTAAAAATACAAATAAATTGATGTATATAAAAATACAAAGTACTGTTGTGGGTGTTTCTCTAACCGACAACCATCACATAAGAGCTATTGTGATGATACAATGATCTCCCTCACGCTGCCAACGCATCCTATACCCTGCCAGGGGTATAGGACCTAAATTACTAAGTGGATCCACTAGTCTATGCGAAAAGGATTCATCTAAAAAGTATGACCCTTTTCTACCCATGATGGCTACATAGTTTATGGAGACGTGAGTTATCTGAACTCAAGCTCGTCCCCATATCGGTGCTCAATACTACTCCCAAAATATGATACTAGCTCTTTATGTTTAAAACATACTTCTTTCTGTGATTTGAGATAATTGCTGAAAACTTAGCTCAAAGGCTATCTTGGAAATCAAAGTTTCCCTTCTTGCTTAATTATGAAAGCATTTAGTCTTTTCTGAAAACTAGCTCAAAGGCTCTTTGGAAATCAAAGTTTTCCTTTCTTGTTTAAATGTGAAAACATTTTAAACCCTTTGGGAATACATAGTCCCCATATACTTTTGAAGAAATAAACTTCAAGCTTTACTCTTTACTCTATACTCAACTGAAAACTTAACTCTTAAAACAAAGTTAAAACGTTTGTAAAATACTTTTTAAAAAGAAACTTTATGAACTTAACTTAACTCTTGACTTGACTCCTAACTAATCCTTAACTTTAATTATGGATTCAAGGATCGTGATTTGTGATAGGAAAGATCTCATGATGTTTAGGAATGAATTAGATAGCTAAACATGAGAAAAAGACCAAAAATCAATAGCTGAGGGTGGGTCCGCGATGCAGAGACATATTCAATTTTTAGTTTCGAAAATGAATTCTGAGGCAGAAGGATCCGTGACGGCTCCGCGACACAATACAAAAATTCCCAAAACTGGGAACCAGCTCCGCAACGCGCCACTGGTGTCGGATTTCGTCCAACGAAATCTCTTCTTCGTTTTTCGGCTCTAAACTCCGTGGGTTCTTTTACCTAACACTTAGAATTGATTAAATGTTCAAAGTACATCAAGTTCTACTCAAAATCAAACCTAAAATCACATATTAGGATCAAACAATTCCTCAACGAATTCAACGAAACAAGAATCTAATGAAACTTCAACAAACCCATTCAAGAACTCAATTTCTAAGCTTTCAAGAACTTAGATTCGCTAATATAAATCATGATTGGCGCGTGGGAAAATTAACCCAACGCTATGTGACCTCATATACCTTGTAGGGATCACCCCCGACAAAATCCACAAGCCAAACTCGACGATCTAGACGAATCTTGAACGTTCTTCTCCTTTCTCCCCTTCTTTTCTCTTCTCTCAAAACCCCAACTTTTTTTCCAAAAGCGTAAATTGACTAAGTTCAATTTATACCCATAAGTAATTACTAAAAACGAATTATAATAAAAGGGTAAGGAAAAGACCAAACTATCCTTCAAAAATCCGGAGTTGGACTTTCCTTAATCCAACATCCCAACTTTCAAAGGGAATAACTTACTCATACAAACTCGGAATCGCACAAACATTGCGGCGTTGGAAAGATCATCCCAAGAGCTTTCCAACCATATTTGGAAGTACACCTAACTCATCTTGATCTAGGAGTTATGGCCGTTTGAAGTTGACCAAAACTCACTTTTTCCTAACTTAACAAAATTTCCAGATTTTTATTCTTTCCAAAAATGACTATTTCCAATTATTGGCTTCTTCCTATTTATTTCAAATTGCGAGATATTACAACTTATGTATGCAACTATCTGTAAAAGTGTTAAAAACACAGATAGAAATATTTGCAAAATGATTATTGCAGGTTTTACTGGCCAACTCAGAGGTTGGTGGGATAATTATTTGAACATTGAGAAAAAAATCTGTTGTGATAAATGCTACTTCTGATAGTGAAGGCGTTGATAACTTAGACATGACTTTTATGAAAAATAGAGAAGACGTTATTTATACCTTAGTCTTAACCATTTTAGAACATTTTAATGGTAGATTTACCAATTAGTATGAGACTGTTTGTACCCTGTTAAATGGTCTACGCTGTAGAACCTTTGGAGAATTTAGATGGTATAAAGATATTTATATGAGTAGGGTGATGGAACTACCCGAAACCAGTTATGAGCATTGGAAAGCTAAGTTTATAGATGGCCTTCCCCCTTTGTTTGCCGAAAGAGTTAGAAAAACTCTGAGAAATGAGCATGGTGAAATTCCTTATAAGGATTATACTTATGGTAAGCTGATAGGAGTCTGCACTCAAGAAGGTATAAATTTGTGCAATAAATTGAAGTTATTCAGACAGCTTAAGATAGATAAGCTTAGAGAAAGATCTCAGCTAGGAGACTTTTGTACCCAATTCGATTTACCTGATTCTTCGGTTAATAGCAAGAAGAAGAAACATAGAGAGTCTAGAGATTCTACATACTCCAATCCAGATAAACCTTATAGGTAGAAGAAGTCTAGATATAGATCTAAGGAAGAACGCGGCGCTAGAAAAACCTTTCGTAAGTCTAATAGATTTATCAAAAATAGGTCTAAGCGTGGGCTCGCCAAGATTAAGTGTTATAGATGTAGAAATTTCGGTCACATAGCACCCAATTGTAAGCTTGAAAAGCTGAAAACCTTAGAACTTGATGAAGAAATTCATGATAAGGTTTATAGTTTCTTATACACTTCTGGTTTTGAGTCTGATTATGATTCTGCTTCGAGCTCCGAAGAAGAAATTGATTTGCTTGATTTATCTGATAATAATCAGCATGGTAATACTTGCAATACTTGTCATGGTGATATTTGTTCCTGTGAAAATGATGAATTTCATAAATTGCAATCTCAATTTGAAGATTTGATATCAATACTATTACATATGATAATGTGATAGAACTTTTAAAGGAAGTTACTGATAATGATGTTCGTGAAAAAATTATTCATCTAGCTACTAATAATAATGCTAGTTCTAGTTTTTCAAAAAATTCAGAAAAGCAAAAGAATGATTTTGAATTTGAATATTCTGCACCTTATTCTTTGTCTGAAATTAATACCAGACGTAATAAACAAACTACTCACACTAGAGATTCTTCTTTTGATGATTTGAAAAATGAAATTGAAAATCTGAAAAAAGAGATTAAATCTCTTAAACAAAATCAAATGAGTTGTGATCATCGTCTTACTCAGATAGAAACTGTTAATAACAAAGGTAAAAATATTGTTGAATAAAATACTCTTGCAAAACCCTTTAATCTTGATCCTAGACAATGTATATTTTTAGGAATGATGCAAATTGTTATTGCTCATAAATGGTATATAAATGCACCATATTGATTGATAATAGTTTTTCGATAACTGCTATTGCTATGATTGATAGTGGAGCCGATGTTAGTTATATTCAAGAAGGTCTCGTACCTACTAAATATTTTGAAAAAATAACTCATATGGTTAAATCTGCTTCTAGACATGCTTTAGATATAAAGTATAAATTGCCTAATACTCGCATTTGCCAAAATAAAGTTTGCATTCCGCATTTTTTTTTTGGTTAAAAATCAGTTATATCCTCCAATTATACTTGGAACCCCTTTCATAAATGCTATTTATCCTTTTACTAGCATAAATGCTAAAGATTTTTCTGCTTCTTACGAAGGCAGAGATATTAGTTATACTTTTATCACTAATCCTATTTCTCGTGATATTAATGTTTTGATTAATATGAAACAAAGGCATGTTGATTCTTTGCAACTAGAATTATTTAGTATAAATATTTTTGATACTTTGAAATCCACTAAAGTACAAGAAAAAAATAAATTGATTTCTGAACAAATTGCTATTGATATTTGTGCTGATCATCCTAGTGCTTTTTGGAATCGAAAAAAGAAGATTGTTACTCTTCCATATGAAGATGATTTCTCTAAGAATGATATTCCTACTAAATCTCGTCCTTGTCAGATGAACACCAAATTGGTAGAATTCTGCAAAAAGGAAATTGATAATTTGTTACAAAAGGGTTTGATAAAACTTTCAAAATCTCCTTGGTCTTGTACTGCATTTTATGTTAACAATGCTGCTGAAAGGAAACAAGGTGTTCCTAGATTGGTTATCAATTAAAAACCTTTAAACAAATATTTAAAATTGATTAGGTATCCTATTCCAAACAAAAGAGATTTATTGTCCAGATTATATGATGCCAATATATTCTCAAAATTTGATTTAAAATCAGGATATTGGCAGATCCAAATATTTAAAGAGCATGCTTATAGAACAACTTTTAATATCCCATTTGGACAATATGAATGGAATGTTATGCCATTCGGTTTGAAAAATGCTCCATCCGAATTTTAGAAAATCATGAATGATATTTTCAACCCATATTTGGATTTTATCATTGTTTATATTGATGATATTTTGGTATTCTCAAAAACGTTTGAAATGCATATTAAGCATCTAGACATCTTCAAGAAAATTGTTATACAAAATGGTTTGGTCATCTCTAAACCAAAAATGAGTTTATTTCAAACTGATGTTCGATTTCTAGGACATCATATTTGTCAAGGGAAAGTTACCCCGATTCAAAGATCAATTGACTTTGCATCAAAATTTCCTGATATTATCACTGATAGAACTCAATTGCAAAGATTTCTAGGGAGTTTAAATTATATATCCCCCTTTTATAAATATTTATCTCGTGATTTGGCCCCTTTATATGACAGGCTGAAAAAGGATCATAAATCACATTGGACTAATAGTCATACCACTTTGGTAAAGGATATTAAACTTCGTGTTTAATCTTTACCATGCTTAACTCTTGCTAACCCTGCTTGGCAAAAAATTATTGAGAAAGATGCATCTAATATTGGTTATGGTGGGATATTAAAACAGATTAATCCCATCGATAAAAATGAATATTTGATCAGATTTCATTCTGGGAAATGGAGCGAGGCCCAGAAAAAATATGCTACGGTGGCACATGAAATGTTAACCATCGTCAAATGCGTGTTAAAATTTCAGGACGATTTATACAATCAATAGTTTTTAATAAAAACTAATGCTCAATCTGTGAAGTATATGTTTAACAAAAACTTTAAACATGATGCATCAAAATTAATATTTACTAGGTGGTAGGCCCAGCTAGCTCCTTTTGATTTTGAAATCCAGTATAAAAAGGGAAGTGATAACTCTCTTCTAGATTTTCTATCTAGAGAATATTTAACTTCATAATGAGTTATTATACAACTTTCATTGATGAAAAAACTTTAGTTACTATTTTAAAGATAATTCCTCTTAATAGAGATTTACAGGAATTAATTTTATGTGAAATTATCAATGAAATTATTAGAGAAGATTTCTCTATACATAATTTTGAATAAATTATCAATATCGCTGAGGATAATTACTACAATGATTATTATGCATCCAAATAAAACAAAATGTTATGTTTGCAGGATGGACCCTCCTTGGGTAACCAAGGGTAGAGGAAGGGGAAATAACACCAGAGGAAGGGGAAGATCATCCCCAGGATCTTCATACGGATCCTCTTCCAGCTCCCCAATTATTCAAAGAGGAAGAATGAGTTTGATAAACTCAAAAATCTCCCAAAATGAGGCTTCATCTATCTTCCAGAAAATAGTCTGTTATACGCACAACTACATGCATATTTGTCTCAGAAGCAAAGTGATACTTTTGCATCTATAGCTAAAGAAGATATTGATGATATCAAATCTTATGAAAAGTTGTCAAAGAAAGAAATGATATTTCTTTTGGAAAACTCTGAAATTCAGAGAAAAGAAGAACCCTGGAAGATATTCCAGCGATACCTAATTAACGGATTATATTTCCCGGGTGAGTCATACAAAACACGATCTTATTATGAGACCATTTTGATAAGCACCACTAGTGTTGAATTTTAGCACTTCTCAGGATACAACACCAGTGAGAATGTTTATAACTTCTCCAAAATGATAATTAAATAGATTATATCTGTTGAAGATTGGGGTATCTCTACAATGAAAGAAAGGTTGATCAACTTAAATAAAGTCTCTATGAGTTTTACCTACTGGGACTATATTCATGCTTTTGATAAAGTCCTCTACTACAATAATGAGAGACATAAGCATACATGGTTTATAAATATTTGTGCAAAGATATTTGCAGAACCAATCCCTAATTGGTTTTTGAATTGGTGGTCATACCACGGTCCAACTACAAAATTTTTGCCTAATCCATTTCTTAAATTATATAAAGAATGGGTTAAAGTTTCACCAGACCTAAACAAGTTATACCATACAGATCATATCTGTTATATAGAAAAGATAGAGCAAATTTATTTTTTCATCAAATTCTCTATCCCTTCGATTCATAAATGGACCCCGGAAGTGGGATTCACCGAGGAGCAAATTCCTTGTTTATACAGAACCTTTTATAATATTTTTTGGGACAAATTGATGAAAAAGGATCCCAAAACAAAGTCTCTATATGGACAAGAACTGCTGGATCTTATTACAAAAAAGATCCAAGAATATTGTATTACTTTTCAAAAGGGAATAATTGTTGATAGCTCAGTCAGGCATATTGCCAGAAAAATCTCCATTCAAGATGGAAATAAAGATGAGATGATCAACAACTATCTAGAAGAAGTCAGGAGAAATTTGCTTCTCAATATTACTCAATACAAGAAATCAGACACTTCTATGAGAAGTGAGACAAGCGATGACGTCGCAGAAGATATTCAAGAGGCTCAATCTTGTGAGTCGGAAAAACCCACTTCAGAAGATACTCTGCAAAAGGCGGAAGATTTCCTCCAAAAATTAAAGGAAAAGGACAAGCTGAAGTTTATCTCTACAGTAAAAGCCATCATCAACAGTAGATACATTGTTGATACACTGTTACTATACATATGGGACCCACTGATAAGGGACCTATGGTTACCGTACAAAGATTCTTTTTTTTTTCTACAAATAAGTTCATCTTTAGTTTGTTAGAGCAAGGTTAGAAAACCCTCTCTTTCTCTCTCTAAATTGTAAAGCTCTCCTTTTGTAAAGTTTGAGTTCGCCGGATACTTACCGGAAGTTAATAAACGTGTATAGTTCTCTCATAGGCCTTGGAGTCGGCCACCTTTATAAGGTATTATACTATTTCTGATTAAATTTAGTATTATTTCTCATATCTGAGCCGTGACTATGTCCGGATAAAGATTCATATCTATGTCGGATAACTAACTTCGCTTTTATATCTACCATGAAAGATCGAGATTTTATCAAAATATAAATAAATTTATATATGGTTTCTTGACTTGGTTCTGAGATGGTGGTACAGTCAGATTCGAGATAAATTTTTATAAAAGGGGGATATATAATTTAAACTCCCTAGAAATCTTTGTAATTAAGTTCTATCAGTGATAATATCATGAAATTTTGATGCAAAGTCAATTGATCTTTGAATCGGGGTAACTTTCCCTTGACAAATATGATGTCCTAGAAATCGAACATCAGTTTGAAATAAACTCATGATGACCAAACCATTTTGTATAACAATTTTCTTGAAGATGTCTAGATGCTTAATATGCATTTCATCTATCTAGAGAATATTTAGCTTCATAATGAGTTATTATACAACTTTCCTTGATGAAAAAACTTTAGTTACTATTTTAAAGATAATTCCTCTTAATAGAGATTTACAGGAATTAATTTTATGTGAAATTATCAATGAAATTATTAGAGAAGATTTCTCTATACATAATTTTGAAGAAATTATCAATATCGCTGAGGATAATTATTACAATGATTATTATGCATCCGAATAAAACAAAATGGTATGTTTGCAGGATGGACCCTCCTTGGATAACCAAGGGTAGAGGAAGGGGAAATAACACCAGAGGAATGGGAGGATCATCCTGCAATCCGTTAATTAGGTATCGTTGGAATATTTTCCAGGGTTCTTCTTTTCTCTGAATTTCAGAGTTTTCCAAAAGAAATATCATTTCTTACTTTGATAACTTTTCATAAGATTTGATACCATCAATATCTTCTTTAGCTATAGATACAAAAGTATCACTTTGCTTTTGAGACAAATATGTCTATAGTTGTGCGTATAACAGACTGTTTTCTGGAATATCTTCCAGAGGTACTGAATCATAATCAGACTCAGAACCAGAAGTGTATAAGAAACTATAAACCTTATCATGAATTTCTTTATCAAGTTCTAAGGTTTTCAGCTTTTCAAGCTTAAAATTGGGTGCTATGTGACCAAAATTTCCACATCTATAACACTTAATCTTGGCGAACTCAAGCTTAGACCTATTCTTGGTAAATCTATTAGACTTACAAAAGACTTTTCTAGCGTCGCGTTCTTCCTTAGATCTATATCTAGACTTCTTCTTCCTATATGGATTGGAGTATGTAGAATCTCTAGACTCTCTATGTTTCTTCTTCTTGCTATTAGCCACAGAATCAGGTAAATCGAACTGGGTACAAAAGTCTCTTAGCTGAGATCTTTCTCTAAGCTTATCTATCTTAAGTTGTATGGATAACTTCAATTCATTGCACAAATTTATACCTTCTTGAGTGCAGACTCCTATCAGCTTACCATAAGTATAATCCTTATAAGGAATTTCACCATGCTCATTTCTCAGAGTTTTTCTAACTCTTTCGGCAAACAAAGGGGGAAGGCCATCTATAAACTTAGCTTTTCAATGCTCATAACTGGTTTCGGGTAGTTCCATCACCCTACTCATATAAGTATCTTTATACCATCTAAATTCTCCCAAGGTTCTACAACGTAGATCATTTAACAGGGTACGAACAGTCTCATACTGATTGGTAAATCTACCATTAAAATGTTTTAAAATGGTTAAGACTAAGGTATAAACAACGTCTTCTCTATTTTTCATAAGAGTCATGCCTAAGTTATCAACACCTTCACTATCAAAAGTAGCATTTATCACAACAGCTTTTTGCTCAATGCTCATTTAATTATCCCACCAACCTCTGAGTTGGCCAGTAAAACCTGCAATAATCGTTTTGCAAATATTTCTATCTGTGTTTTTAACACTTTTACAGATAGTTGCATACATAAGCATTCTATGAACAAAAATAGTTAATTGTCTATCAGTCAATCCATCAAGATTCCATTCATAAATTTCAGACCCACTTTAAGAGGAGTTAGTCTGATTCCAGTGTTGTTCCTCTATAAGCACATCTTGAGGAGTTGGTTTGGAATAATAGTAGGTTTACATGCTAGGTTTATGAGCAAACTTAGTATTACCACTATTCTTCTTGGGATAACCACAAAGTTTATTAAATTCTAAAGAAACATGATTTTTAAAATCAAAAGTTTTTTCCATTTCATCTGCAAAATTATCTAACAAATCAATAGGATTTGCACCAAATTCAGACGACTTAGAAACTATTAATAACAAAGGTAAAAATATTGTTGAAGAAAGTACTCTTGCAAAACCCTTTAATCTTGATCCTAGACAAGGTATGTTTTTAGGAATGATGCAAATTGTTATTGCTCATAAATGGTATGTTAAATGCACCATATTGATTGCTAATTGTTTTTCAATAACTGATATTGCTATGATTGATAGTGAAGCCGATATTAGTTGTATTCAAGAAGGTCTCGTACCTACTAAATATTTTGAAAAAACAACTCATATGGTTAAATCTGCTTCTGGACATGCTTTAGATATAAAGTATAAATTGACTAATACTCGCATTTGCCAAAATAAAGTTTGCATTCCGCATTTCTTTTTCTTGGTTAAAAATCAGTTATATCCTCCAATTATACTTGGAACCCCTTTCATAAATGCTATTTATCCTTTTACTAGCATAAATGTTAAAGGTTTTTCTGCTACTTATGAAGGCAGAGATATTAGTTATACTTTTATCACTAATCCTATTTCTCATGATATTAATGCTTTGATTAATATGAAACAAAGGCATGTTGATTCTTTGCAACTAGAACTATTTAGTATAAATATTTTTGATAATTTGAAATCCACTAAAGTACAAGAAAAAATTAAATTGATTTCTGAACAAATTGCTATTGATATTTGTGTTGATCATTCTAGTGCTTTTTGGATCGGAAAAAGCATATTGTTACTCTTCCATATGAAGATGATTTCTCTGAGGATGATATTCTACTAAATCTCGTCCTTGTCAGATGAACACCAAATTGGTAGAATTCTGCAAAAAGGAAATTGATAATTTGTTACAAAAGGGTTTAATAAAACCTTCAAAATCTCCTTGGTCTTGTACTGTATTTTATGTTAACAATGCTGCTGAAAGGGAACGAGGTGTCCCTAGATTGGTTATCAATTATAAACCTTTAAACAAATATTTAAAATGGATTAGGTATCCTATTCCAAACAAAAGAGATTTATTGTCCAAATTATATGATGCCAATATATTCTCAAAATTTGATTTAAAATCAGAATAATGGCAGATCCAAATATTTAAAGAGCATGTTTATAGAACAGCTTTTAATGTCCCATTTGGACAATATGAATGGAATGTTATGCCATTCGGTTTGAAAAATGCACCATCTGAATTTCAGAAAATCATGAATGATATTTTCAACCCATATTTGGATTTTATCATTGTTTATATTGATGATATTTCTCAAAAACGTTATTCCTTATAATAGACATTCTTTTTCTGATAGAAGATTGCATGTTATTCATCATATTTCCCCGATTGAACCAGTGTATGGTCCAGCTCGTAATCGTGCTGCTTCTTTACATACCATACCTTCAATTATATTTGTTGATCAAAATAAAATAAAAATTGATCCTCGTTTGAATATTATTCAAGTTAATGATAATTCTTCGGATATTTCTGATAAGGATATTCCTTCTGTATCCGAAATGAATTTTAATCCTAATAATACTTAATGATGAATGTACATCAAATAGATTTAGTCCTGGTTCACTGGCAAGAAAGTACATTCAGAATGAACTTTCAAGTGATAAATGGAACCAGTTTAAAACATTGTTTTTTGACACTTATAGTGCTTATGATTTAAATAATATTTCTCAAGAGTTTTATGAAACTTGTGCTTTAGATAATCAAATTATGTATTTTGTACCTTGGTTTATAACCACTTATTTATCTTTATTAATCAACGTTCTTGAACGATCTTATAAAGATGGATCTGGTAATATTAAATCACCTTGGACTGATAGTCATACCACTTTGGTAAAGGATATTAAATTTCGTGTTCAATCTTTACCATGCTTAACTTTTGCTAACCCTACTTGGCAAAAAATTATTGAGACAGATGCGTCTAATATTGGTTATGTGGGATATTAAAACAGATTAATCCCAACGACAAAAATGAATATTTGATCATATTTCATTCTGGGAAATGGAGTGAGGCCCAGAAAAAATATGTTATGGTGGCTCATGAAATGTTAACCATCGTCAAATGCGTGTTAAAATTTCAGGACGATTTATACAATCAAAAGTTTTTAATAAAATTTGATGCTCAATCTGTGAAGTATATGTTTAACAAAGACTTTAAACATGATGCATCAAAATTAATATTTGTTAGGTGGCAGGCCCAGCTAGCTCCTTTCGATTTTGAAATCCAGTATGAGGCGGTTTATTCACCTCAATCATCTTTTATTTTACCAAATAATGTTGGTATCACCTTTACTTCCTTTCAAAAACTTGTTGAAGAAGATGTTGCGGCAATCAGCATTAATGAAATAAATAATTTAATTTCTCAAAATAATTATTTGGGACTTTATGTTAAAGTTTTGGGTGAACATATCAGTTCTCTTGATAAAAAATTGGATGAATTAACTGCTTTGATAATTCAAATAAAAAATGATTTAAAGACTTCTGATACGGCTTCTACTTCTAAAGGTAATTCAGAAGCTCAGATTATTTCTACTCATGTGCAAAGGCCCCCTGAGATTCGGGATTTTAATGTTAAAACGCATGGTTATAATTATGCACATGGATCTGAATTGATTTGTTTATCTTCTAGAATTTATTTTAAATTGCTTTCTACGTTAAATCCAAGATGTAAGTTATATGATACATTTGATCAAACTATTTTAGTAGAAACTAATTTTGCTAAATCTAAGGTCACTACTAGAAGACCTATAAAATGGGAAGAAATTAATTTTCCTACTACTTGGAATCATAAGAAAGTATTACAGTTATTTGGGAAAATGCACAAGTACCCCCTCAGCCTATGCCCAAAATCCCTGAGACACACATAACCTTTACTAAGGTCCTATTACCCCCCCGAACTTATTTTTTAATTAACTTTTTACCACTTTTCGACTTACGTGGCAATATAAACCAGATAGGTTGAAAGCTTTGTTCAACACGCGCTGGGCCACACTTTTTCAACTTTCTAAAAAGTAAGCTATCAGTTCAAAAGTAGCTTTTACACTTCCCAAAATTTCAAAAAGCTATCACTTTATGTTTTAGATAAAAATATTATTTATAATCTACTTTGTTAATATATTTTTAGTTAGTTTATAGATTTCAATGTTTATATATTTTATTTCAAATTTGGGCTTGTAAAATTTTGTAAATATTATATATATAATTTTATTTTATTTATAGATAAAAAAATTTATTTATA
>JAJOOR010016896.1:0-17286 GCA_036250505.1 Solanum acaule
GCACATCATCCTTGAAAACAATGATAATAGACCTGTAACCTATAGCAGAGATACTCAGGAGGTATATTTCAGTTTTTGCTTTACCATTTTTGGCTATTTTTATCGAATATGTTTAATATTTAGTTCAGTCTATGCCTCTGATTGGAATGGCAGAATATGAATTTGAAGTTACTGTTTTCTCTAAATATGTTCCCCGCCTCTTATTTCCTGTGTCGATTCTTAAATTTAATGTTAGAGATCTAACGAGTATGCTGTCATTCCAGATTGGATTGAAGGAAGGTTTGGAAATGCTTAACATACTTAAGAATTACTCAGAGAAGACATCTATATTGGATGATTTCAATTTCTATGAGAAGCGTGAGAAAGTGCTCAAGGCTAAAAGGAGTTCAAAGCCAACTATTCAAGCTGATGTATACGAGAAAGCTGATTCTCGTGTGAGTTTCTCCTCCTTGTGCATTTATATAATATTCAACAACTAGTGCCGCTCTGCATTTTAGCTAAAATACCTCATGTTTCCCTTTAAACTATGGACACTTGTGTATGTTTGTACCAAACACTTCGTATAAAATTCATAGCAACTATTCTTCACTTTAAATTAGACAATTTAACAAATTGCAAGAATGAGAAAACGATATTTCTAAAATTATTCACAAATCTAATTCTCCTATTCCACAAGTTGAGTATGTTATACGAGGTTTCCGACCAAAAAGTTTATTGTTTGTGAAATCAAGTGTGCAGGTAGTTATTATTATTGCTGTGCATTGTAAGTTGTAAAAGGTCTCTGACCAAAAGAAAGTTAGTAAAATAAATAATTGGTGTTCTCTAGACTAAAATGGGAGTTATTGTCTAAAATATGTACAACTATTACAGATATTGAGCTATCTAACTTAAAACTCACTCCTTCAGTATACCACAATGGAACGATATATTCAAGAAAGCCGGTTGAGTTTTGTGATTTTCTCCATCTTCTTGTGTGTTCTGATAATCTTCATCTTAGTAGTGCAGCTCCGCATTTTAGTTGTATAGTTCATGTCAGAGTTGTTTCTGTTTTGAAATTGATAAAAAAATTATCTTGACAACATTTGTAGTGAAATCTATATATGTTATAATTGTTATGTTGCCTGTGGTGCAGAAGCAATTCAAAGGAGGAGACAAGGTACTTGAGGAGGAGCTGAAGACCAACTCTGCTGATCCAACTGCACCTCTCGTTTCTCTCACCAAAAACCTATCGATTAATTCAAGGCCATTCAAAAGCAGTGTCTGAATCATAGGTTGCCTCCAAGAGGCATTTTATGACTAGGTAGTCCTGAAGCATCAAAACGGGTCCTTGTTTCTTCTTTTTGTGTTTAATTAGCTTTATAGGCATACACTCCTCCCGCTGCCTGGCTTTTGGGATGGCATTTACTTACTAGTCTCTGTTAGTTTTGCTTCATCTTTAAGAAAGGAAAAGGGTTCTGTTTCTTTTCTTTTGACTTTGCAATGTTTGTTTACTTTCAAAAGATCTCTACTTTTGTTTTAGATTATCGCAGTATTGATAATGTTTAAGAAAAAGTTGCCCCTCATCTCCCAGTATAGCTTTACTTTATTTTGACGACAGAGCTGAGAATTAACCTCTGGTATTATATTAATAGTTTGTCACCATATTACTTTATGATGTGGCTGAGGTCCATGTAAGGAATTTCTGCAATTTTGCATCTAAATTTTATTATACATCTTATGATTTTGTAAATTTCTGGAATTTTATGTGTGTTGTTGGATGAAGTTATATTTCCAGCCAAACCAAGAATCAAGTTGTTAAAGGGCTTCTCCCAACACATTTTTTATTGAATAATAAACCTTATCATACATGTAGATATCGTTAGATAAAAGCGGATTATTCGTAACGAATTTTACATACAGATATGAAGAAATTAGCAAGCAATTTATGGCACTTGAGCTGCAACAGCAGAGTCAGTTGCAACTTCAACAGCAAATGCTAAAGAACAAGAAGAAGCCAAACTAGAAGAATTTTCATTGAAGATGAAAAGATTTCTTGATGATCACATCACTGAATATGAAATTAAAAGACCACTTCTACTTCAAATCACTAAAAACAAATACTATTATCCTATATAACCAAATACATTCCTTTTCTCATCGCTCGATGATAAAAGAAATGACTTTTAAAGTTGAAGGAAGATCAAATTCATACCAAAAAAAAAAAACAACAACAAAATTACTTCCTCATATAAGGTGAAAATTTTGTTTTATCATCTCGCTCGTTTTCTATCCAAGAATGTTGCATTTGGGGCATAGCACTTGGCATCATCATGCATGGAGTTGGCTGCAGAATTGTTGGAGCTACATATGTCAACTGATTATTACTTCCCATCATGTTATGAGTCATCATAGTTTCATATTTCATCAATGCACACCTCATATTATTGCTCCCAATCCCCGCGGAGGACGACGATGATGCACCATTACTATACTGCCAATCATTCTCATTCATCATCAACATCCTCATTTCTTGATGATGATTAACAATTGAATTACAGTAAGGATAAATTGGAGCTTGCAATTGATTATAATCTCCATATTCCATTCCTCCTTGGACCATAACATTGTCATTGTAATGAGTCAATTGGTTTAATCTTGTTGCTTGTTGTCCTTCTCCCAAATCAATCATTTCTCCTTCCATCAAATTATATTCACCAGTAAAATTCCCTTTGAGCATATTAATCCTAGTCTTCACATTTTCAACTTTGTCATCCAACAAAGTTAAAAAATCCCTCAACTTAAACTCAGATAACTGATCCATAAACTCTAGCCAACATGGATATTTTTTCTCCATATTTATCTTTCTCAACTTGATAAACTCTTCCTCAACTTTCTTGTTTCGATCAACGAAATAATCAGACAATCCAAAGGTTTTAGTACTACCAGATTGCAAACTATTCTCCTTTTTATACTCGTCGATTAGATTCTGAATCTCTTGTTGTTGTAAGCTTTTAGTAGTTGTAGTAGTAGTAGTACTTCCACTACTATTTGTCCAAATCTCAGGGCTAGAGTCTGATCCATTGGCTTGTTTTGGTCCATACATGATCATAAGTCCATTCACATTGCAAAGTGTAGTGAATTCATACAACTTTTTCAATAAACCTTCTTTCCTTTTCTTTTATGTTGCATTCCTTGATTTCTCCTTCGTTATTAGTTCCATCTTCAATTTTGCACGCCCCATCTTCTTGATCTACGATAAATAAACAAAATTTAAAAAAATATTGGAGGCAAATTCAAGATTTAAAGCTACGAGTTACTATAGCAAACTTTGTTTCACAATATAGGAACACAACTTCGAAAACAAGAACAATAATATAACCATGAAAGCAAATCATATAAATTAACTATTATTGGAAGAGAAAGAAGTAATTGAAGAAAGTACCTAGTTTTTCAAAATATGGCTTCAACGTACAAAGCAAAAGAAATAACTTCTTTTTATAAATAGGGAGAAAGGGGTTTGTTTAAATATATCAATTAATGCTACTAATTTTAAAAGGAAAGAACATGTAAAACTTTAATTTAGTATCCCATTAATTGATTTTCTTAGATCCTTACTTAGTCATAAATATTTTTAGTCAAAAATATTCGAAAATTACCATATTTATATATAATTTTCCTAAATAAAAAAAGTACCAATTAATGTTATGAATCGTATTACCCAAGCAGTGTAAACAGATTTATGCATCTCCGTGGTTATTAAATGATCTATTTTTAATAATAAGTAGTATATATTAAGAGCTATATGACTAAAAAAAATAACGGCATAATGTTTTTTTTTTTTTTTTTGCAGTAAATCAGTTTCATTATCAATAATAATCTCCAAAAGCATCTGATTAATTGATTTTGGTTGATTATAGTTTCCTTCTCGTGGGATTAGCTAATTTTGTTTGGATTAGTTCTATCATCTTTTCACCCTCACCCCCTACCATAAAATCTTCTCATCATTTATTATTATGGTATATGATCTTTTATTTTTCAAAATATGGATTACGTTTATTCACAACAATAATATATGTTCAATGTAATTTTATAAGTGAGTTTGAAAAGAGTAAAATGTATGTAAAATTTATCTCGATTTAAGAGGTAGAAAAATTATTTCTGATAGATCATTGACTAAAGAAAAAAAATAAAAAATTTCAAAGTGGTTTAGATAAAGTAATTGAATGTGAAGAAGTCATGACAAAGTATGTTGATAAGAAATGAATCGTAACTACAATAAAATGATAAGACAACATAACTAAAAAAAAAAAAATTGAAAATAAGGATAACAACCTAAAAGAGTAGATACTACTCTATATTAATATGATGAAAGAAGCAGAAATGCAACACAAAACGAAAAGTTGATAAAAAAAAAAATCTTATTAATTTGGTTATTGGTTTAACATATTTTAAAATCGATAAATCAAATTGATAATGCATCAAAATTGAACCGAATCGACCGCACACTTAGGCAACACACAACTACATAATAACCGTCCACTCTAATTTTAGACATAATTTTTCAAACAAATTTCGTAAAAGTTGATTTATTAATTTGATTTTTTCCCTCAAAATATTTAAATATTTTTTAATGGACAAGATTTTATTTTATTTTATTTTTAAAAAAAAGAAGTCGGGGCGGATCCATGTGTGTTTCGGGCTCCCACCAAAATTCCCTTAAACCCTCATTGCATTTCTAACGTTCAGAACTACACAAACTCCAAAACTCTGCAATGTCAAACGATCAATCACAGCCGTTGATCTCGGAGACTAATAAACACTCGCTCGATCAACGGCCGGAATCTCCCCAACGGCCGTCGAAATTCCCCAAGGTAAACGACGACGCCGGCAACGACGTTGTTGAAGGAGAAGAGCAGAAAGAGTCAGTTATTAGAACAATGAATCCTAATCCTAGGCTACAGCGGTACCTGATAGCAATTGAGTACATAGGAACTCGCTTTGCCGGCGCGCAGCAACAACCTAATTGCAGAACTGTAGTCGGTGTTCTTCAGGTAAATTTATCATTTATATGTCAATGAGTTACACTTTTGGTTGTTGGATAAATGCATCACTTGAGAAAAAAGTTTTCTTATCTGTTGATTGATCATCTACCTGCTACGCAAAGGTACTTAGTTCAGTGTTTGGTGTAAAAAATGACAATGACAATTTACATTTTCCTCCCTTTTTTTGTTTTGCAGGAAGCCTTCCAGAAGTTTGTTGGACAGCCAGTATCAGTATTTTGCTCGAGTCGAACTGTAAGTGTTTCTTTTCAGCTGTAATGAGCCATGCCTAAAGATGAGTAAATCTAACCTGTTTCATGTCTAGCTTCAGAAACGTTATGTTAATTCTCTGGAGCTCAGATTTATCTTCAAATTCAACCTTTTATGAGTTTAAATGTACTTAATATGGAAGTCCTTATCATATTAGAAAAAGAAGAAATAATACTGATACTAAGAAAAAGAATCTACTTAATATGGAAGTATCAATATGATTTTAAGACTTCCTCTATATTTCTAACAACATTATGTACCATTTACTTTTTGCTATTTGAGGACTAGTTACACTGTAGCAGGTTCTTACACATTCTCATCTATGATCTTCCCCTCCCTCCTTCTAGATTCAGTTCCTCTCATTATCAGTGTGAAAACATTAATATCAAGGAAAAGAAGGGGAAACCTATAAAAGAAAGTAATAAACAAAGGTCTAAAAGATAAATTTTGGAAAAGAAGGGGAAACACCCAAATCCCACTTGTGGGATTACATTGGGTATGTTGTTGTTTGTATAAAAGATGAATTTTGAAAGTACACAAAAAAGGATGTGGTAACTGCTAGTCTGCTATAAATGAGGTGGAAATCATCTTTGCTCCAATTGGTGTAATGCATCGAGTAGAGGGTAGAGGGGCGGGCGAATTATCCATCAAGTTCAAACAGTGACCCTAACCCTCAGGGATTATGCACTGTGGGAATGTGTGACTTCAAAATGGAAAAATGACCGTCACTTTCAAAGAACATCTTTCTACTAGTTGTTTTCTTTCCGTTTTTGTGGGTCTATTTCCTACGAAAGCTGGTTATCTATGTCTTCTTTCTAGCTCTTTGGAAGTTACTAAAATGTTCAATATTAACACACTTACAGCTCACTTTGGTTTATCTTAGGATGCTGGAGTACATGCTTTATCAAATGTTTGCCATGTAGATGTTGAAAGGATAAGCAAAAGGAAACCTGGTGATGTGGTACTTTTCTGTCTGTAATGGATGTTTCACAATATCTGCACTCAAGCACTTTCAATCTTTTGAGTAATGCAGAGAAATTTGTTATCATCCTGCTTCTGTTAGGTTGAATTATTTCCTTCTCATTATATTCTATACTTGTGATTGAGTGACCAATTTTCATCTATTCCTTGCAATTATCTATAATTTTCAGTATGTGATTCCTCTATAATTTTTCCATTCCATTCATGCCTGCTTCTTCCAATACTAAATAATTGTCTTTTAAAGTTGTTTCTACCTCTTAACCTATTATGTTACTTTGCTAAATCCTTATCGCTTGTATTTTTCTCGTGCAGTTACCTGCTCATGAACCTCTGGTGGTAAAAAGAGCTGTGAACCACTTTTTACAGGTTTAGTTGTCTAACAAGTATTTAATTTTGTACAATCCTCCAAAGTCTTGATTCTGAACTTTGCTGATCTTCCATCTACCCATGATATTTGCTAAGGAAGTATCTTTCTGTTTCTTTTTATTTGGAATCTTTTCTTCTTTTTATGTGCATATGGAGGCTCATCAAAGTTCCAATCTTTAAGTTCCGCTATTTCCTTAGAATGAGTCTTGCAGAGAATTTAGAGTTTTCTAGTAATCTCATCATTTTGAGAATTCTCTAAGGATAACATGATTAAAATGCACAGGTGTAACTGTTGACAGTTTAAGAGGATAACAGTGGTACCAAACAACTAGAACTCTAGAAGTAATCATTGATTCTTTAACAAAAGTAAACCTGTCATTCCTCTCTCCTTTTATATTCCCCTCATGTTTCCTGCAACAAAACCCAATACCAATCAAGCTGGTATTTTCAGTTTGTCAAATTACATTAAGAATGAAATTTCAAGCTGGTATTTAAGTTTGTTAAATTACATTAAGAATGAAATTGAGGCAAAATGACATAATGCTAATCAAGCTGATATTTAATTTTCTATCTGGAGGTACTGACCATTTTTGTTCATTATTGCTTGATTGCAGAAGCACGAGGGTGATATAATGGTTATTGACGTTCGGTGTGTTCCAGCCGATTTTCATGCCAGATATAAAGCTCAAGAACGCACGTAGGCATCAATATCTTCTTGATCACGTTGAATAATATTGAATCTGTACATGCATATGTGATCCAAGTAACATACCATCTCTCAAAATTGATTTTTTCAATGTCTATGGGAAAGGTTAGCTGCAGGGAATAGTCTTCTGTCCGGCTAGGATGGTGTTATTTACATGTATGTCGCTGCTCCTGATTGTTCTCTAATCCATTCTGAGAGTCGATATTTAACAGGATAACAGTGGTTATATTTAAAATAACTGTTTATTTGGATAAAGTGTTGACACAGTCGATAGTTAATTCAAATATGAACTAGTATATGCTAAATTTAGATTTTCCCATCTTTCCGTGTGACACATGCTTATGAGATCAATGACTGAGTGCTGGTCATTGGGAATCTTCTTTTTAGGTACTTCTACCGATTGTTATCTGGACCGGAGCCAGTATCTAGCTTTGAGAGGGACCGGGCTTGGCATGTGCCTGAGGATCTGGATCTTCTTGCCATGCAGGTTGACTAGCTGCACATATATTTTTTAAGCTTAATATTATTATCCCATATAACGATATTGTTTGTGTATTTTCCAGAAAGCATGTAACATTCTTATTGGACGTCATGACTTCAGTTCTTTCAGAGCAGCTGCTTGTCAGGTCAGCTTTTCTATCCTTGGACACACAATAGTGCTTTTTAAAAATCTAAATATGATTTTCCAAAAAAAATTAAAAATTCTCTAATTGATACCCTATATGACTTTTTCCCTCAGGGATTTCTAGGTTATCAAAAAAAAAACTTTAACGTTTTTAACAATGAAATTGGAGTCGTGAATAATTCAACAAGCTAGCTTGCCAGTATGCCTCTTCTTCTCCATCTAAAACTTTTTATTTTTTTTATTCTCAAAAGAATTTGGAGTAGAGGAGATATACTGGAATGCTAGTTTGTTGAACTATTCATTACTATTGCGTGAAAACCAAGTGCTGACATATTTTAAGATGAGGATGTGGTATAGTTTTATTGGATATGTAGGAAATTTTCACTTATGCTCTAGGTTAAAGGAAGCAACTTCACAACTCTTTATTGCAGTTGGTTGAGATTTTACTTCTTATTACTTTTCTTCATTTCCCCTCTTACTATTTTCCTATATAGAAAATTGGATGAACTTAACATTTAAGGTTTGGCTCCTAACACTTTAAACATTAACAGGCCAACTCACCCATCAGAACTCTGGATGAACTTAATGTTATTGAGGTCGTTTCAACTCCTTTTTTTCCGTCAATCTCAGAGAGACTAAAGAGCAGTAGTGTCATGGAGGATCCAACTGTATCCTTGGGTTCAGACACCAACCACTCCCAAATCTCTTTGAACACCAATGAAGAAAAGTTGGAAGGTTCAAACGGTGAGGCTTGTCAAGAGTTTGGCCTTAGAAGAAGACATCGTTGCTTCGTGGTTACTGCAAGGGCACGATCTTTTCTTTACCATCAGGTTGGTATTTTGTTTCTTCCAAATGTTATTGTCTTTGCTTTTAACTGTTTTTTATTCCCGCCCTTCCCCCACCCCAACCTGTAAATATACTAATGAATAAGTAATATACATAGTGTGTCAAAATTGGACATGGGAAAAGTAGTTCTTTATCACAGCACTTATTAGCCTTATTATACCCCAAATCCAACAACTATACCAATGAATAATAAACGGAGTATGGAAATTGGACATGGGAAAGGAGAACTTTCAATATCAGATTAATTAGTCCTTTTTTTAGGTGAAACTCTTTCTTATTCTAGATTTCTGAAATTTTTGAAATGTTTCAGAATAATAACGTCAGTAGGTCTCCTTGCCATGTTAATCGTGTTGCATGAGATGAGTTTCAGAAATTTTTTACTTCTGTTTTTGTTTTTTGAGGTTTGTTATGAGTTTTTGAGCAGGTATATGTTTTGTTCTAAATTTAAACAATAGAAGTGGAGTTGATGGAGACTAATCTTGATACAATTACAGAAAGACTTGAGACATGGGAATAATATGTCATCAAATTTGTCTCTCTTTTTTAACTGATTATCTTATCAGATTTGTCAATCTTTATACAAATAGGTTTCACATGTCAACTCTTAAAAATAAATCTCATGCAGGTTAGGCTGCTTGTTGGAGTCCTTAAGTCAGTTGGGGCTGGAGATCTGACAGATCCAGATGGTATGTTCTTATGCAAAACGTTTGATGTCAGCGAATAATAGTGGATTGTTAGTCTGACCACTAATTCATCTTTGATGCATCATTTCAGTAAAACGCATCCTTGAAGCAAAATCTATTACTGCAGCACCTCCAATGGCCCCTGCTTGTGGTCTTTATCTTGGACATGTCAAATATGATTTGCCTCCCGAGACTAATAAAGCTAATTAATAAGTATTTATTGGCAGACTAGTTTGACGTTTGCTGAGCGTATTTCTTGATCGGGCGAATTGAACAGCTTCTTGTTAACAACTAGCATTGTTTGCATTAGGTGGATGCAAGTATTGGGTATCAATTAGATATTTTGAGTTATTTATTAACGTTCAACCTTTAGGAACATCTAATAAAGGGAGTTGAAACGTATTGTGGATTTTAAAATTGATGATTATATTGTCATATTAAGTTTCAACTCCCTACATGAGATGTCCTTGAAGGTTGATCCATCATACCCTAACAAATCAAGATACCTGTTACCAGAAAAAATGATTTTGCTGTAGTAGGTTTGGAGAGAAAACAAAAGCGTCACTCTAGGATGTAGTTCTGCACCGACTTCCAGTGTGTAAGTTCATGTAATTTGTATGTACAGGAATCAACATGCTGGTTACATTTATGCCACTTATTTCCTGTTAATTTTACCTTTGCTTCCGATGTTAAGCTATATTAGTTGTTATTTCAATGACCTTTTGTTCTGCAAATGGCTTGGCAATTTCAAATTTGTCTCCTTGATACAAAGATAATTGCAGTAGCCATTAAGGTTAGAAACGCTCAACTGAAGTGGGTTGTATCATTATTCTTGAATAGTAAATGCCAGACAATCTAGTCCTGATTCCTGTGTTTACAATCCAAATTTTAAAAAAAGGAGAGAGAAGCTAATGGGAGAGTTTATTACCCTCAAAATACATTATACACTCGACCTACCATACACCTCCACAATCGGAAAAAAAAAACCTTTGGATTCACATATTCATCAGTCAAGAAAAAACCTACTGCATCAGCATGGAAATAGCTGCATGAATGGAGCTCTTGCGGGTGGTGGAATCCCCACGCTTAACCAGTGAATGTGGTCCATTCCAGACGGATCTTTGATTATCAGCAAACAGGACTCGGGATAAATCCATAACTGTTGTATTTTCAAGGTAACGCAAGTTCTCCCACATCTTGACCTTCTTGTACTTGTCTTGCAATTCCTGCTCAAAATTTCATCACCCAAAACAGAGTTACAACACAATGGAAGTTGAAAGATACTGAATTTGTTTACTGTAAAACCTGGTATAATATTGTTATCAGCCAACAGGGATCCTCTTAAGACTGACGAGAAACATTATTTCCAGCTCAGTTTTCTCCAAAGGACAAAATAATAAAACTTGTTTCATCTTTCACTGGATTGGTTCAAGTGGCGGTAACTTAGATAGTATTATGCACTTGACATGGACTTTTACTCCAGGAATTCATTCATGCAAATTTTCAATTTTAGCGTATGTTTTTCTTCAGTGTGTTTCCATAGCTGTAAATTAGTGGTTGCCATTCAAGTAGGAATATGCAATTTCGCGAATAATACGGTATTGAAGAATGAACTGATATATGATGAACCAAGTACTAGAACAAGCCTTTTTCATACTGGAAACAAAGGTATAAACAATACTTATCGCAGAGTATTTGCTTTCAATTGCTCACCCTTGGCCTCTGTAGCCCAGTTGCAGCATTTTCATCCCCATGCTGCAGATTTTCTTTTCGACTGTCATTCAGCAAATCTCCACCTGGCTCCCCGTTTTGCTTCTGATCATGTGCTTTGTGTTCATCTAAAGATGTATAACCTGACTGCAAATGCTCAGAAGTGACCCCCGTTCTTTTACTTTGGATTCCCATTTCACTCCTCATCCCTTCCCCTAGCTTCTCACATAAAGCGTCCTGATTTTCAGTCAACTTTCTCTCTGCTCCTTTTTCTTGCATAATGGTGTCAACATCTGTCTCTGGTGAATTCTCCATATTTGATGAGGTGTACTCTCGACTTTCTACCGGTGAAGTTTCCTTTTAAGAAAGAAAATGGAGAAACAACAGTTAGAAAGGAAATTGTATCAACACTATCAGAATGGTCACAAAAAAATTGGAAACAGAATAACATCTCTATGCTCAAGTCATTAAACAAATATGTAATGCGGAGATCCATTTAGACCAAGATTCTTATGTACTCCCTCCATCCCATATTAGTTTATCACTTTTCATTTTGCACGGTGCTTAAGAAATCATAAATAAGAAGATAATTTTACTAATTCACTACTTAAAAAACTTCTTGGGAATTTACAAATAAAAGTGATCACTTTCAAAAAGAATTAATTGCAAGGCAAATATAGAAAAAAATTTAATTAATGATTTCTTGATTTAATAAGGTGGACAACTAACATGGGACAACTACTTTTAGTATAATGATCAACTAATATGGGATGGAGGGAGTATATCAAAGCAAATCTTAACCAGCAAGATATCCAAAAGGCAATCATTTCATAAAGAAGCACAAACCTATTGATACTCCTATGGATTCTAATGTTAATTGCTGGAAAGAGCCTTTGAAAGACACATAACCAGCATAGGAGACTTGTTTGGCAAGCTTTATTATAATCTCAGCATTACACGACTCAACATCTAATTTGATGAGTGGTTACTCAGTTCCTTCAAGGTCCTTGTGAGAGTGATTAAAATGCACTAACTTGATTCCTAAGGAATATCAAGGGCTCTCCAAGCAAAGTTTGTTATATGAGGACAGGGGAATACACATATTGGTGGGAATTCTGATGCAGATTGTGCAGGTTCTCCTTCTAACTTATGGTTAACTAGCGGATATTGTATCTTCAATTCAAGAGATCTTATATCTTAGAAAAGCAAAAAGTAAATGTGATGAGAAGTTGAGCACGTCAGGTACAGATGCAGCGTCTCGAGCCATGTACTCAGCTACTTGTGAGATAATATGGTTAAAGCAGTTTCTTCAACAATTAAAGTTTAAAGAAAAAGAGGAACTGATCACGAATTTGAGAGAAGTTGCACTACATAAGGCTTCAAATCACATATTTAATGGGAAAAAACAAAACACGCAAAGACACTGTTAGGTAAAAGACTGAATTAGGACGTATTTGACGAGCTTCATCAATTTCGACTGACTGGTTATTACTCCCTCTGTCCAATTAATGTGGCACTCTTTCTTTTCTAGTCAATCCCGAAAAGAATCACACATTTCTATATTCAATAACAATTTTACTTTAAACTTCTGAAAATTGTAATGGAGGGAGTAGATATTACAAAGTACTTCTAAATTCCTGTATCCAATACAATTGTAACAAGCCAAGAGTATACAATATGTACGTCCCAACATGAATGGAGTGTTAACAGTTTTGTAAATATTATGCATAGTCTAGGATCAGATAAGATCATTTAGGATCAATTAAGAAGATTCTTTGTCTGTAATTATGTATTCTTACATTCTGTTCTAAAATGTGTGTATTACAATTTGAACCCACAGTAGGTTCTCTTCTTTATCTACAGATTCTAATCGACTCCCTAATCTAAACCCTCAACTATAAAATATTTCCAAGCATTTTAACAGAGAAATATATAAAATCAGAGGTAAAAAAAGGCTGTAAGTACCTCGGGCTTCATGCCATCTGGATAATCATCACTAGCCTCGCCTTGGTCATCCAAGGACCGAGTGGTCTCCTCCCGCTCCTGCCTGCGCCGTATCATCACACATATAGCACAAAGGCAGCCTTCTTTGTGCTTCTTGAGCCTGAACAAAGTCCAATAAAATCAAGGAAAAAATTTACACTTCGAGTGAGTATTAACATTAAATTGGTACCAGAGTACCCCCTTTGGAATTTTTCTAGTTTCACCAGTATATAGCACATACCGGAACATATAGAAAAGTTTGGTGAGTAGGTTTTAATACTTTTTAAAACAGAGAGAATGTAAGGCAGAGAAGTGTGCTACAGTTCCTAATTGGTGACTTATGAGTCAAAAACCACTAAATAAGATTCTACAACATTTAGATTACCAAATATTTGTATCTCTTAATTGTAATTTTTTTTTTGAAACTGGTAAGATTGTATTCTTCAGCATTAAGGGAATGCTGGTCACCACCAAAAAGTGTCAGTTACAAGCTTCCTATCAAATCTACAATCTGGTCTGTATCTACTATACACAACTGTTTACACCAAAAAAGTAAGGATACTATACAATTCCATTTGACCTTGTGAATGGAATTGGATCTATTTTCAAAACATCTACCATTCCTTTCCTTCCAAACTGACCACCATATACATGATGGTATTAACCTCCACCATCTCCTCTGGCTCTTGCTGCCTCCTCTCCTTACCCAGCTCTTTAACAACTCTGATGTATGCTCTGGCATTGTCCAATTCAGATTTGAAATGCTAAGGAATAAATTCCAGACTTGCTTGGTGAAGTTACAGTGCAAGAAAAGGTGATTGTTTGTTTCTCTGGTAAAATTGCACAAAAAGCATCTGGGAACCATTTGTCTACCCTTCTTCTGTAATACTTCCTGTGTTAAACAAGCCCTCTTTATCACTAGCCAGGCCCTCTTTATCTCTTAATTGTAATTTTTACCAGGCCAACAAACAAAATGGTAACTTTGCCAGTATTAGTTTTGTTTGGCATTGAAAAATTATCGGGCAAATGTATTATCAGCATTTTCCAACTTTTATGAAATAAAATTCACTTTTTTTGTTTGCTTTTAGAATTTTTGATCCTTTATTTAGTTCTAAAATTAGATACTTCAAACTCTCTAAACAGTCCATCGGGATATTGAAGCTAGGCTAACTACAGATATTAAGCTAAGTCCACTCTTATTTTTCATTCCATTATCTGGTTCTCTCCCATCCCATACGCCCTATCAGTGACCTCCCTTCAGTGCTTCTCTCTGAGGAGTGACCTTCTTATGTGAACCTCCTTCAAGATATCTCATCCTCTGCGTCTAGTTACCAAGTCCTGTCCTGCCAATGGAGCATCACCCTTCCCTGTTATCCCTTTCTCTTGCACCCATAACCAGCCATTTAACTCCCTTAGCCAGCTCACCTCATCCTTCTATGGAAAACATTCCCCCACTCACCTAGTCAATTCCATAAGGATCGACTCTCCACCACTGAATGGCTTACTAATGAAAAGATGTGTACCATCCAAAAAAAAATTAATAAAAGAAAGTACTTTCTTTGGATATATAAGATCCACCTAAAACTACAGGAAGGAAAAAGATTCAGCCAATTATCAGAGGAATACCATTTGGGAGGGATGGTAAAATGCAGCAGAATAAGAGTAGTTGTGGCACATAGTTTCTTCATAAAGGCGGACATCTCCTGAGACTTCACAATATAGCAATTAACATATCTAGTTTGAACAGGAGTAGAAATGTCCATTTTCTGTTTTAGAAGAAAGATATAATTATTAGTGATTTATCATCTTCCATCTCCAACCCTTATCAATAAAAAAGCAGAACTAGCATATAAAGATTTTCATCTCTATAAAAAAAAATTCTGGTTGTATAAGAAACTTTCTTAACTGATATGGTAAACTCCACTTCTCAAGAACCCTGTCCAGGAGCCCGGCAGTGGTCCTTCCCACTTAGCTCTGTTGGTGGCTAGAACACCAACCTTATGGTTCGAGGTGGAGGTGGAGGTGGAGGTGCAGGTGTCATTACCACTAGGGTAACCCTCTCCTGTTCTTTTTCTGGTTAAAGAAACATTGTGAACTATTTTTTCTTATCTGATAACAAGTGCTCAATTTTTCCACATTTATATCATAAAAACATATTTAGACCCCGCAAATAAGTGATGGCCAATGAGGAAAGTACATAAACAGAACCTAGATCAACATACCCTTGAAGCCTTTTGTTGTGTTTGTGAGTTAAAGAACCACTTTTTGTAGGTTCCTTTGCATGACTTGAAGGTGTAGTCTCCTTAATTTGACTGCTTTCGGCACCTAATAAGGTAAGAAGACATGAATTAAATGCTGATTAACTGTTTTAAGACTGAAGCAAGGTACATCTGTTAATATGCAACATTGATGAACAAAGTCTAATTGCTAAACTTGCAGAAAAGGAAGAAAAACATATAAGCAAATTCAGCAGAGTGATACTGATATGAAAATATATAAAGGTACAAGAGAGATTTACTTTGCAGATGATCACTGTATAAGCCAGCTGCTGTCCAGTACTTTGCGAAGTTCTTTTTCACCCGCTTCATGAGCTCCATAACATAATCACCTTTATTATTATACTTGTAGCAGTTGTCCCATATATACTGCACATCCTTATAGACGTCCTCGGAATTCATGTATTTAACACCACTTTCCAGATTACTGCATATTGTCCCGAAATCCATAGGTGTATTTATAACATCAAAATAATCCTGCTCCCCACGCCAGTTGAATAAGAATTTATTAATGTACTAGATGAAGGGGAAAAGGGACAAGGTAAAGCATCCAAGAGATTTTGTGACAATATTCCAAAGACCAAGACTACAATCTCTACATACTTCTGTGCATCACTATTCACTTCAGAGGGGTTTTCCTTGTAATCCTAGGTAAAACCAGTTTACTGATATTGGACTGGACGTGTAATATTTTGAACTTTAGTAATGCCACAAGCAACTTGTTTCAATGGAAGTTGGAGTGATGTTGACCCCCAAAAATACAGAGGACTTTTCAGTCTACATGAAAACTATTTACAAAAGATAATTCAATCAAATAAATTTCAAAGATTCTCTATTACTTTAACAAAACCCTCCCACGTGGACATGGGATTCTTACTTACTGAATCTGAACCTCCAAAGCCAACTCTAGATGACATTACATACTATGGAATAAAAGAAATATAAGAAAAAAAATTATTTACTTACAGGAATTCCAAGAGCAATAGGATCGACTGGAGTATTGAAGGGCTCTGCAGCATCCATTTTCATAATTTTTCTTATAACCTAAGTTAACAAGAAATTAAATAAATTAGTATAAAAGCGATAATGTTAAGATGTCTTTTAAGATAATGAATCCCCTTAGCATGGTAACCTATGTTTAAACTGTGTTTGGTCCATGAAAGTGATGGGAGGTGGGGAGGGGGAAAACAAAATAGAAGTTCATTGATGTATTCAGTATTTACCATCACTAAGTGAAGGTAAGGGTGAAAGGGAAGTAAAAGGTACATAAATTCTCATATTCGCCCAATCTTGGAGGGGCTAAAATAGTTAGCATGGAGGGGTAACTTCCCATTATACTTCTGCTCAGCTATAACTTCCCTACCAACTAACAGGTAACAGCTATAACCAAACCACACATGGCATATGAAATATGTTTAAATGTACCATCTTATGAACATGCCAGGACAAATAGGTTCTTTGCCGTGCTTACCTCCAAAGCAGTGTCTAGTTCTTGCTTGTTTAATCTCAAATCACGGTGAAGTAACTCAGGCTCTTGTTTTTTTGTCTTCTCTTCCTTCACCATTTCAACATTACTACAAGGGCTCATGCTTGAAGAGAAGCCCTTTGAAGACTTGATCTTTATGCCTCCAGGTTTTTTTAGCGCATTTCCTGGGGTAGTTACATTAGCCTCAGGCAATGAGTTTGCACTGTCTTCCATTTTCTCATTAGAGACAACCTGTTTTTCTGGACCAGCTTGCTGGCTACTTTTATCAGTATCACTATGAGTAGCTACTTCTGAAGAATTGAGCTGAGTGTCTAATGTTTTTTTTGTTTTGAGTTT